>JADRCD010212241.1:18473-39461 GCA_019843815.1 Montemys delectorum | reverse complement strand
AAGGCCCGTTTCTTAGGTTTCCAAGCAAGGCCCGTTTCTTAGGTTTCTATTGCTGGGCTACACACTACTACCAAAAATCATCTCGTGCAGGAAAAGGACTATTTCTTCTCACAGTTTTAGTCCATCATCCAGGGAAGTCAGGCTAAGAACCCAAGCAGGAACCAGGGAGCAGGAGCTGGTGCAGAGGCCAGGGGAGGTGCTGCTTGCTGACCAGTTCTCAGCATGACTTCCCAAGCTCCCCAGGTTCTGAGCACTCACTGGCTGATAGTGACTGAGTTTATCACAGCATCAGGAACCTAGCTAGAACAGTCTGCTCAGGCTCCAGGGAAGGCAAGGCCACCTGGACAACTTAGTGACAGCCTGTCTCAAAATAACAAAAAAAGGAGAGAAGAAACATATGGCATATTTATCCTTAAGTGAGAAAACTCTCCTTGAAGGGCCATAAGTTCAGCAGGTGGAAGGTAAATGGAGTTCTGTGCTTGTTTGCACAAGCACACATGTAATAAATGCTTTCATTATGAAGTATAGAGCTCACATAGGTCCTGGTACCTTGTGAACTCATATCTAACCATTTCTCTCTCTCTCTCTCTCTCTCTCTCTCTCTCTCTCTCTCTCTCTCTCTCTCTTTCTCTCTCTCTAGGTGTGTATGTGTGTATTTGTGTGAGTGTTTATGGACTCTTAGGTTTTGAACGAGGTACACTCAACTCATATGCAAGGTTACTCGTGGGGTGATGGGCTTGATCAGATCATGTTTACAGGAGTGCTGGCCTTGCATGTATCAGAGCTAGGACCTAGTTTCACTAGAGAGGACCCTCAGTGAGATGGAGATCTTATCACAGAACGTGCAAAGAGGAAGCAGAAGAGACAGAAGTGTAAGTGAGGGTTGGAATTTCAGCCTAAGACTTGAAGGGGATTGTGTCTTCTGTGAAAAATCTGTGATCCAGGGTCGGGAAAGCTCTGATTACGAGCAACGGCTTCAGACAGCCACATGTCCTCTGAAAACCCCATTTCTGTAGGACTTAGCAGCTGACAGGCGTCTCAGAAGTCAGAGGGAAGGTACCATTGCTATCGCTGTTACGAGCCTAGTGCACATCAAGAGGGGCACAACCTAGTAGGAAACTCTTCGAAGAAACCTGCCACCTGAGCTGTGGCAACGTGTCGGGTCTTGGTGTGCAGATGAGTGAACTAAGAAATTCAGCTTTTAAACTACTTTAAAACGATAGAAGGTAGGAAGAGAGGAAGGGGGCAGATCTGATGACTCCTGGTGGTATTTGAGCCAAGACCTCTGGAGAGTGCACCTCTGGGACTTCCTGTTGTTGTCCTGTGCCTTGGAGCCCCTGCAGCTTTGCTTCTGGAGGAGTGGCCCTTCATGCATTCCTAGATGGGGTAGATGTTGGGGTGGGCTAATTCAAAGCCCTGCATCTGGGCCTGGGTGGTAGCTGAGCTGGTGAGCCTGACAGATCTCTCACGCTCACACCATCCGGGCCAGGTCTCTCCCACTTACCCAGGCAGCAACTCAGACTGGTGGCATCCACAAGGCCTTTGGCGGTCACAGATCTCTACTACTACAGGGCCAAGGGCCTCACTTCAGCCTCAGATAACATCACTAGCTACTAACATCAGGCTACTCTTCACTGTACTGGAGTCTCCGGTCCCACCGCTCTTCACTGTGCTTCTCTTTCCCTTCCATTGCTCCACCACGCCCTGGCTCATCTTAGTGGCACGAGGGCCTCTGGGTGTCTTCCGTGTGATGCCAGGTAGGGGTCGTCTCTGGCGAGCTCAGCCTCTCTGGCGAGCTCAGCCTACCCAGGCCAGTTTTGCTTAGTGTTTAAGACAGGGTTTCACGGAATGCAACTTAATGTAGTCAAAGAGAGTGTTGCAGTTCGAGACTAGACTGAGAAGAGGATCAAATGACCTTTACAGTTTATCATAACTTTGAGCTTAAGCTGTCTCCGTCTCCATGGGAATTTGACATGCCACCATGCCCTGGAGCCTTAGCAACAGAAGCCGTGTGGGACTCTGATGTCCGCTGTTTAGGAAGAGGTGTCCTTGCAGGCGAGGGGGAGGTGGGTGGGTTCAGGGCCTG
The DNA here is from genome assembly GCA_019843815.1 of Montemys delectorum. NCBI lineage: Eukaryota > Metazoa > Chordata > Mammalia > Rodentia > Muridae > Montemys > Montemys delectorum. Next base: position 37,375 of record JADRCD010212241.1, on the reverse strand, counting down.
TGGCTGCCACGCTGCTAATGACTCACTTCTTAGGCGCTTAGCGAAAGCCTCTTCACCTTTTTGTCTTCATTCATATTTTATAGATGCAAACACTAGTGTCTTCCCGCAGACGCGTTTTGAGGGCTAATTAAATATTTTCAAAGTATCCCTGTGATCTAAGATAAAAGTTATCTAATACAAGCCCAAATACCCAGAAAGCTGAGCGTGGAGGTACATGCCTGAAATTGCGGTGCTCAGAAGGCTAAGGCAGGAAGTTTGCCAGAAGCTTGAGACTCTCCCATCCTGGGCATCCAGTGAACTGCAAACCCATCAGGGTTATAGTGTGAGGCGCCTCAGAACAAAAAAAACGCCACATAACCCCGGCTTTCTACTCGATACTTGTGATAACTGTCCGCATCACTTGCTAACTAGTATATGTCGATGCGTGGTACACGTGCCTGTGAGAAAAGAGAAGCGGTCCACTGAGTGAAAGCCAAGGTGTGCAAGCCAAGGGACGCTCCTGGTGGTGACATGGAAATACTTGGGAGACAGGGCCGAGTGTCCAGCGTTCCACTTCCACTCGTTGCAGACCCCAGCAAGTTGTATTTCCCAACCGGAGAAAGCATGGACTTTGACCTCAGAAAACAGCAGATAGGACCTATCCAGAGTCATGGTCCTATCCAGGCATTCGAGTGGCTTTTGGTGGCTCGGCTTCCCTTTCGTGTTCCCCTCTCAGCTTCATCCCCTCAGGCTAGATGCTACCCTTGTCCCCTGCATTGGCCCACAGTTCGTGGGGAGCGTGTGGGCCTCCCGGTCTCATTTGGCTCTATTCCCAGCCCAGGGCAGACCTAGGAGCTGGCCAGTCGTACTTCACTGTAGTTCTCCGGGGCAGCACGTCCTCTTTGGTGATGTCATTGTGAGGCTGTGCATGGCAGTGGATCGGGTTCTGTGCTGGCACGGGCATGTGTTCTCTTGCCTGGATGACATCTGCCCTCTGGGGATGTCACAACAGCTCCTTTTTTGCTGTGGTACTATGGGAAGCCCGTCACCACCCAGGTCCACCGAGAAGTGGCTCCGCTGTGCCAGTCAGACGCACTGCGGAAGCTGTGCTGAGATCACACTGGGCTCTGTTGTCATTGACTCCTCACTGTGTGAAATCAGTAATTTCCCCAGGAGAGTCCATTTTGCAAGGAGCATGTCCTCCATTTTGCATTCAGTGTTTTACGCCATTTCAAGGACAGCGGACTTCACTTGCACGGACAGGCGAAGGGCACCATTTGTTTGGTACCATGCAGTACAGATTGACAAATGACTTACTCCTGGGGGTAGAAAGGGTCTCATGAATTCTGTGGGAGAAGTGGAACTGCAGGACATGTGGGCGCATTAAAACCAGGTCAGGAAAAGCAGGCTTGCGGACTTGGCAAGCCTACAGACTGAGGAGAGGAACAAGTCCTCTGTCCGGGTCCTAACAGGAAGACACCTAGCACCATGATGACAATGACCTCACCGACCTGCTCTCTGACCACCTGGTGTGTGCGTCAAGGAACGGACAGGGAGGAAACTCCAGACTGTCCCAGGAGTTTCCGGTCAGTTGGGTTGCTGCTGTCCTCCATTTGATGTGTCTGAGTGTCCCCTTCTTTGCTTGACTGCTGTCCATTCATGAGTCTGCTGTTCCTCTGTCTGCCCATTCACTGTCATGCTGTTCATCCACCTGCCCATCCACTAGCTTGGATGCAGTGCTGCACTGTTCTTTATTGCATGCCTGCAGGACAGCTTTCGCTCTGTAGCCGGACTAGAAGACCAGCAGCAGCTTCCCCAGCTGGCTGGCTTTGTCGTCTTACCCCCTCAGACCTCTTTAAAAGTCCTCCAAACTCTTTGCCTCTTTAATACTGCGTGCGCGTGCGCTCGCGCGCGTGCACACACACACACGCACACACACACACACACACACACAGTATAGTAATATACATATATATAGTGTATAGTTTGTGATTTGAGAATTAATATTAGTAATTAAGACTGAAATAAATAAACCTGGTTTTGCTTCAGCATTGACTATCAAGGGAAGTGTCTAGGAAACTGCTTCCATTGAAGCTGCTGCACCTTGGGATTTTTTTTTTTTTGTTGTTGTTATTCAATAAATTCTGACACTGTAGAAAGCCAAACGTGTTTGTCTGTTTTGACATCTGACATTTAGAAGAGTGACTGCTTCTCTTTGTGTGGAGGTCTCTGGGGTAGGAAGACGTGAATCTGGGACTTCTAGAAGGCTTTTTCCTCACCATCAGCAAAAAGCTGTCTCTAGGAGCAGAAGAAAGCCAGTCCACAGAGGAAGTCAGAAGCAAGACATTGAGGCACAGTGCATGGATAATGTGAGGCGTGGCCTGGACTCTCTAAGTCATAATCGCAGCTGTGAGACTCACTGCCAGATGGTGTTGGAGCAATCAGATAGCTGTCACTGGAAAGACTGGACCCCTGAACAGTGAACTCGCAGGTTGCAGCGATGAACTCTTGGATGTTTATGTAGACAACAGGGTGAGAGGCAGCTTCTGAGAGACCATTTCATAGCCCGGGCAGCTTAGAAAAACAACTGCCTGGTGGGGAACAACTGAAGCTCTTCTTCCAAAGATGCTGAAGAATAACTAGAGCAACTAGTCTTTAGAACTAGAATGTTCTCCAAATGTCCACACGTTAAGGGCCTGCCCACTAGCTGTCGGTGCTTTGGGGATGTGTGAGGTTGAGGTACCTCCTTGGGATGCGATAGCTCTATGGGGTGCCCTCTTGGGAAGACTGCTGGGATGCAAGTGCCTTCCTCGCAGTGTTTTGGTTGTCACAAGGAGAGCATCCTCCACCACCACATGCTCCTACCTGGATGTGTTATGTAGCCCATGCCTGGAGCAACATGGTGGAACAGCCACGGACTGACACCTCGAAAACTGGGAGCCTAAAAGGCTTCCCCTTTTTAAACTGATTTTCTCCTGTGTTTTGTCATATCAATGAAAAAAATATGGCTCTAAATTGTTTGCCTGCTATCTTTCATTGTTTGGACACGCTGTGCAGCTTCCTGTCCATTCAGCAGTCTTATGTCCATCTGTCTGTCCATTCTTTATTTGTTATCATGTTATTTATCCACTTGCCCATTCACTAGCTTCAACTGTGCTTTGCTTTAGTTCACACCTCACACCTGCAGGTAAGCTTTAACTCTGTAGCCTAATATGTGTGTGTGTGTGTGTGTGTGTGTGTGTATGTATGTATATATATATATATATATGCGTATGTATGTATGTTTCTGTGTTTCCACCCCACCTCACAGCTGGAGTGTCAGGATGCCATTTGAGAAGGCAAAACACAGAGGTGCTAGGCTACATCTAGGCTACATTCCCTTCTCCTGGTGGGGTGCCTCGTTTATGAGACAGCAGCACCTGCTCAGGGGAGATGAAACACAGTCTAAAATAGGGGGCCCAGCCCATTTTTTCCTCTGGGTGAGAAATGGCAGGGGCTGCGGTAGAGGCTGTGCTTCTCAAGCTCCTGGGCACCCAGTCTCTGCTGGGAATCTCCAAGAGTTGAGAACGGGCTAAGGGCCTGAGATGGGGGTGGGGCAGTTCCATCTTAGCTCAGGGTAAGTGCCAGCAGTGTGGAGGGGCCTTTTCTAGGAGACTTAGGCATGGCTCAGTATGATGGAGGACCCCCCACGGCGGTCCTTGAAGAGAGGAGACTGTTCTTGCTTGTCCAAACTGTTTACTCATAGTGGATGAGGCTGCATAAGACTTAGTCACAGTGGACCAGAGATTAAAAACCTTCTGCGGGGAAGGGATGCCGGGGAAGTGATCTTCACTGGCTAAACCCTCGGGCCCCTGTAGATAGATACCATATTAGCATAGAGGACTCTAGGCTCTGTGCTAGGTGACTGGCGGGATGTCATGGTCCTATGCTCCAGGACAGGAATCTGATCTGGAGCATATTCAGTCCGCTTGACCTTCCCAGTTTTTGTCTGGTGACACAGTTCCACTTGACACCCCGTTCACCTCCACCGCAACTCCTTCTTTATCTTTTTATAAAGGGGAAGTGTCATTGGAGTGACTGTCTCCTATGTTATCTGTAGTTAAAGTTTTGGGTGGGGTGGGAGTGTAAACATTAAAATAAAATACAACATAAGCAAGAGGGGTGGGGGCTGGGGAGACGAGGGATTATTGTACCAACTTAAATGGTTGAGTGGATTGAAATTGAGAGTGAGTTTGTATAGAGTTTGTAAACAACAGTTGATTTTATCTACATAGACATAATGTTTTCCTTACCATCATGCAAGTTCCCCAAGTTTAGTAGCTGGTAGGCTCCACCAAGAGGGTTCATCTGTGTCTGGAAGAACCCAAGACTGTCATATAGAAAAGGGAAGACTTCAAGGCCTGGATGTGATTCTCACCAGGCAAAAAGAAGTTAATGAGTGATGAAATCAGTTCTGCATACCCTGGGTTTGATGGTCCAGTTCTGTATACCCTGCGTTTGAGGCTGTGTGGGAGCTGGCCTAGGGCCTCCTGCAGTATGATTGTTTATTGAACTCAGTAGTAGCTGCAGGCAGGGGCTACTTCTCATAGTTCTGGAGATAAGTCCATCAAGCTACGAGTAGGTTGGGTAGGTGAGGTACCGCTTCCTGGGGCAGTCTTCTGAGAGGGAAGGAGGTAGAGAGGGAGGGACAGAGGGAGGAATAGAGGGAGGGAGGGACAGTGTCTTTTCTTTCTATGAGTACTAATTCCATTATGAAGGCCTCACTCTTAAAGCACCCCCTAAATCTAATCGCCTCATGTGCATCTATAACAAAAACACCGCAGAACAGGCAATTGCAAATGACAGAACTGGGAATCTAATATTAAGGCCCCCAGAGAACTAGGGTGTGGTGAGGGGTGGCTCTGTTCTCACCTCAGTCCTTCCACACAGGGGGAAAGGGAAGACTCAGTCCTCCCAGAGTGGGAGGTGGGCAAAGGACTATCTAGGTGACTCCATTCTTTCATAAGGGGCTGATCCAAGGTGCACAAGCCAATCGCTCCCCAAAGACCTCTGTCCCTAGTCCTGTTGCCTTGGGATTTAAGCTCTGAAGGGAATTTTGAAGCACAAAAGATCTTCAGCATCCATACACAGGCATACCGTGGCGGGCTTTCTCTTACTAACTTTAGAGGGAGGGTTAGTTTCTGCAGGTAACTAAAAATAGAGGATCAAGACTAACACCCAGGATGTGGCGCTCTGCATCTCAAAACGGGCAGTAACAAATTCAGTAGTCAAACTATGCAGTATACGCCTCTGAAAGAGACAGATCTGCATCTTAGAATTGCCAGTTTGAATGCTCAGATTTAAATTTCTGATCCCGAATCAAGGAGGCCATACCTAAAATGTGAAATCTCAATGTTCACAGAACAGCAGTCACAGTGCTGTACCAAATGGTTGCATTCAGAGGCATTCTGGCCGTGTTTACAAGCCAGACGAAGGAAATGGCTTTCCCAGATGTTTGACTGCGTGCAAGGCATTTCTCCAGGGTCAGAAGGTGTGAAGAAGATCAGAAGTGCGCTGTTTGGTTTGGTTTGGCTTGGGCAGCTGGTAAGGTAGATGGAAAAATAAAACCTGTACTTAACAGGAAGAAGAAGCAAACAGGAGAGCCGGGTTGGACCACAGCGGCGAAACTGGGAGACTGGGCCAAGATGTCGTAGGTGCTCAGGGCTCCCAGTCAGCTCTAGTGAAGGTGTCCTGTGGCCTCGGGGCTTTGGAAGGAGCCTGGGGTTGCCTGGAAACTGAGAGCTGCCTACCGCATTTATCTTCCATCTGTCCCTGTAAGGTGATGGTTTCATAATTTGTCTTGTGATTCAGGTTACTCTCAAGGATACTAGAAGGAGGGGCACCTTTGAGCCACCTGGCTGTCCTGAGACGGGTCCTGCAGAACTGCACCCGTATCTGTGAGAAGGGGGGGCCACACGAAGAGGCAGAGCTAGATCTTTCCAGGCACTTCTGAAGTCTGTCGTTGTTTTCCTTTTTTCTTTAAAGAGTAAATATCCTGGGAGCCAAAAGGCAAATCTATAAATCAAGCGTGACTTTCTTCGTCCCCACAAAGAAAGGCAAAAGGGCAAAGGGAAGCCAGGAGCACAGGGCCTCAGCTTTGCCTGTGTTTGCTCTTTTTCCTGCAGTTGGGATTTTCTTTCTCTTGGTCGTCTGTGCTGCAGATCGTACTGATATGAAAGCAAGGTGATTTTTGCTTTGTTATGGTTTTGTTTCCCAAAGGAACGAACCTCCTCCCCTACCCCCAGAAATTTATTTTTGTCTACCCCTCTTAAAGGTAAAATCAAAGTGGTACCCTTCAACCACAAAATCAAAATGAGTGGAGTGGAATTAACACGTTAAAAACCCCCCAAACGGTCGGATTCAAACACCACGAACGAGCTTGGCAATATATCTGTCTGAAAACTTGTAGCCGCTGCTGCTTTGGAAGATCCTCGATCTTTTTTGAGAGGGGTGGGGCGGGGGTGTGGGAGGGGTGTGAAGAGAAGAACTTTGCTTAACTTGTGGTTTGATCTGGCCAAAGGATACAAAGTAGAAACAATGTAAAGTCATAGCCCAGAGTTTGCTCTGGAGCCTAGAGTGCTGGATCCCAGCAAAGCTGCATGCCCGACAGTCCTTGGTGGGAGCTCACAATTGGTCTGTTTCACAGGATACAGTAGAGATGCCGTTGCTGTCCTTCATCTCCCTCCTAGATCCTCTGTTCTTGATGACTGTGAGAAGGAAGGTTGTCTTTCTTTAAGAACCATGACAACAGCCAGACATTAGGCAGACCTCAGGGAATTCTGCAAAAGAGGGAGGGGGACAGAGGCATCAAGGACATCACAAGAAAACCTGCAGAATCAACTCCCCTGGGCTCATAGAGGATCACAGAGACTGAATAGACAACCAGGGAGCCTGCATGGAACTGACTTAGACTTTCTGCATATATTATAGCTATGTGGTTTGGTCTTCTGCTGGACTCTCAGCAGTGAGAGCAGGGGCTGTCTCTGACTCTTATTATTGGCTTTTGGGACTCTTTCCTCATACTGAGAGGAACAAAATGTAAAGAGGAGATATGTTCTGTATTGTTTTGGTTTGGAGAGCTATTTCTCACATTACTAAATACTTAGCATGCTTTTTATAAAGCCCATGCACTATGACTTTGGCAATTAACATTACTTCCAAAAACAAAAAACCACAAAACATCATCAGAAAGATGTATTTATCATGGATTGAAGAAGTTCTTAAAGATGTTAAAGTGTCAGCTTACACATGATGAGAAATCACTTTAGCATTAAGAAGAGGAAATAGAGCAGAAGTTAGGCTACATATATATATATATATATATATATATATATATATATATTTTAAATTAAAAATAAATTCTATGTGCACTTGCATGGATGGTGTAGGTATGGGTACAGTACTTTCAGAGGCCAGAGGGGGCAGTTGTTTCTCTGGAGCTGTAGATATAGATGGTTGTGATCTACCCAATGTGAGTACTGGGAATTGAACTTGGGTCCCCTGGAAGAGCACTCTGTGCTCTTATCCACTGATCTATCTCACCAGCCCTGCTACTCACTTCTTATTTCAGATTCAGCACAGTAGTGAGGAGGTTTGGACCAATTCCCTAGATATGAGTCAACAGCCCCATGTTTCTGATGAGAAGGGCCCATGCTTCAAAGCTCTTCTTTGACAAGGGGAAGATGACAGTGACCTGGGAGAACCTTCTATGTAAATGCCAATAACTGCTGGCTTGGCTGTTCTTCCTAGAGACCTTGGTCTTACTAATGCCACTGTGGAAGTCAGGCATTGACCAGTTAAGGTTGTCTTTGCACCACCACTTTCCTGATTGAGCACTTCTAGCACTTCTTCAGCTGCTGGCTTCTTCCCTTTGGTAACTGAGCTCTCAGCTATGTCAGCTTACAGTGGCCTAGGCACAGTCCTGTTCCATAGGACACATCTTCCCATGCCCTTGCTCCCCCTCAGACCTCCACTTGTTGGAAGTGGGTATTTTTTTGCCATAAAACAATTGGAAGTAATAATGCTAACTCCACAGGCAATATGTACTCCATATACAACCTAGTGATTGTTTAAAAGGGCACCCTACCAATCACACTGGATGGACACAGAAAAAACTGAGTTGGAAGCTTGCTTTCTATTGGCTACATAGTACCCCAAGGTGCTACGCAAGCTGTTGGAGAAGAGAAGAGCAAGTTACTAACAATCATGCCTAGCTGTACATCCTTCCTGCTACGAAACTGAGCTGCCTAGACCAATAGACCCACTAGTGCAATAGTGGCATAGATGTTATACGTAATAGCCAACAACTTCTTCATTGAATTTGAGGTGTGCTTCATGGGAGAGAATACAGGCTTGATACCATAGATTGGTTGAAATTTTAAGTTGGGAAGGCCAGATGGCTCAGTGGATAAAGGAACTAGCTACATAGGCCTGATGGCTTGAGTTCCCTCCCTGGAACCCATGATGGAAGAAAAAGGGTACACCCGTGCAAGAAAAGACCACAGATGTGCACAATGCACGACTCACATACTTCATACATGGACATTTTTATTAAATAAAGCAAAAAACTTAAATTGAATGTTGATGTGTAGCTGGCTTAAAAAAAAAAAAAAACTCAAACCAAACCCTCCAAAGCCTACAGCTAAGGAGGTCATAGGCCCTATAGAGACCCCCAGTTCTCCAACCAGGCATGTATTAAACTGACTTCTAAATATTTATATTTACACACACAGAGCAGCATATATATCTCTGTCTTGGTCAGAAATCCTTTTGTGGGAGCGGGTGCTGGCAAAGCCGAGACTCATTAATGGCCAAGTGACAAGAATAAGTGATGACTGAGTGCTTGGCTCCAAACTGGACGTCCATGTCATTCTCTCTGAGGCTGCAGGAGCCCAAAGATGGTAAAGCGTGCAGGAGGTGCTGTCTTCTGGATAAGCCGTGGCTGCTGTGGTTACGGGCACACAGGAGCTGTGATCTGGGAGTGGGAGGAGGACCCCGGAGGGTGAGTGTGATCACAATGCCTTGAACAGGAAGTATTATGTTATCGAACTGACCGGATTGAAAAACTCAACAAGTTGACTCATGCAATGCAACATACATACAAAGAATAAAGAAACCAACTATCTCACATCAGCTACAAAAACCATTTGAAGGCAGATCAAAAAAAGTAAGAGGGTAGAGCTGCTGGTCTCAACAGAGGGGCATCTTCCTTTTAAGACACATATTTCTTGTACTGGACCACGGGACCCACAAATTGCTAGAAAACACACATGGATAAATTAAGCTGTCAAAATAAAAGAGTGAGTAAAAAAACATATAAAATTAATATAGGAAAGCCAGAGATTTGAAAAATAACCCACAACTCACAGAGTGACAAATGTTTGGTACTTGGTATATGAAGAATTGGAGTGTGAAAATAAAGCAGGACCAAAAAGAGATAAAAATTATAAATAAAAGGGCAAATGACTCAGAGTCTTCTGGAATGAGAGTGTGCAAGGCAGGCCATGTAGCATCCTTCAGGGAAGGCAGAAGAATGACACATAGACAAAGCACACACACGCTCGAGTGCTAGGAGGCTGCAGGAGAGAGCTGGGCTGGGCGTCCTTGCTGGAGGACAGAGGCTGTGCGCCTTGCTTAGCCCCTTCTTTGTCCTCCACTTGCTCAGCCTCCTTCGTTGCCCCTCCTCCTGTCTTCTTCTTCCTTCTCCCGCCACATCTTGTTTCCTGATTTGTGAGCTTTTATGACGTGGAGTCCCTTTATACAGCTCAGGCTAGCCTCAAACTCACAAAATCATTCTCCTTTTGCATCCTAGGGTTGCCAGAAGGAGCCAACACATCGGGAATGTTTAGCACATTGCTAAAAGTTTAGCATGTGTCTAAACTGTATGATCTAAGTATTTGTCCAAAAGGAAGGGAAACAAAGTGTTTGTAGCAGCTTTATACAGTTTCCCCCAACCTAAAACCCCTTGGGTGCCCATCAGTGGAAAAGGTAAAGAACTGTATGCAAGGAAATGTTACTTGACAATGAAAAGGGAAAAAAGGTATTTTTTTTTTTCTCAAAAACTTCTGAAGATGGTCTGGTGGCCCCGGTTGGTAATCTAATACTTTGGAAGCCAAAACTGGAGAATCATAAGTTCAAGGTCAGCCTAAGTTACGTAAGGATCTATAGTCTCAAAATAAAAAGTAAAGAGAGGTGAGGACATGGGTCCTAGGTAGGGTGCTTGTGTAAAGTGTGTCCACTCTGAGTCCTCAGCACAGCCACAGATTAACCAACAAAAGAAACACAACAGAACCAACCATGCTAATGATGTCCTTGATTCAGACAGCTGGCAGTCTGAGAAGACAATGGGTGGATATCCTTAAGCTATGTCTCAGCAGTGTGAACTGAAGTTTCAAACAAACAAACAAACAAACAAACAAAATACTTCCACAATGTGGATTGAACATAGAGAGTAGGGGTGTTACAGATTGGGAAGGCAAAGTTATCGTGGCCATGTTTGCTTACCTTCTTGTGTGAACTAACACCCCTGTGCCTGTTGGAACGTACAAACTAGCCTCAGTAAGAAGATATGAAAAGCCCTGACAGAAGAAAGTTGAAGGATCACTGATAGTAAACTAGCGAGTTTGAAATGCTTCTGCATGAGGTTATGTTTCTGAAGGAATAAAGACAGATGGCCTGGCTAGAGGGCAGTATCAAGGAGCCTGTTGGTGATAAAGAAAAATATGAGATGACATCCAAAACAGGTTTGGGAAGAGCAACTGATAATGCTGTCTTGGTTTGTTCTGCTAAACTATTTGAGGCCATGTGACTTATAAAAGGCTTATGCTACTTATGATTCAGGTACTAAATAGCAAGCACTGGTGTTCTGGCTCATCAGTGCCCTCTGGATACATTACACTAAGTTAGGAAAGTGGCAAAGGAGCCAAGCGAAAGAAGAAACAGCCAAAGTGCAGGGTAGCTTTAACTTATAGAATCTCCTCTCATGGGAAATAACCCTCTCATGTAATAGCTGAACTGCTCCTTTCACAAAGGAGGGGTTTAAACTTCTACTCGTTTCCACTTTTAAAGGTTCCACTAAGTTAACACTGCCACACAAGCTTCCAAGACATGGGACCTTTGAAAAGATAAGCCAATATAGCAGACAGATAGGCGCACTTTGTATTCCATATCATAAGAGCACGTCTGTACTCCATTTTGTAATGTAGATATCCCAGAATGTACATACTTTTAGTGGTTGGTTAAGTTAGCCTTTGTGGGTTATGGTACATGTTACATGTGGGTAGGTGTGCCTGTGCATGCACATGTAAAGGCCAGAGGTTCACGTTGGCAGTTCTTCCCTATGAAGCTCTACCTCAGGTTTATTTTAGACATAGGGTGTCTCACTGACTCAGAACTCACCAATTAGCTAGTGTCTTGGTATTTCCATTGCTGTGAAGAGACACCACAGCCAAGGCAACTCATAAAGGCAAACATTTACTTGGGACAAACATTTAGAGTTTCAGAAGTTCAGTCCTTTATCATTGTGGTGAGAGTCATGGCATCATGCAGGCAGAGTTGGTGCCAGAGGATCTAAGACCTCTACATTTTGATCTGAAGGCAGCCAGAGACTGATTTCTGCAGGCAGTCGGGAAGAGGCTCTCTCCTGTACTGGATGGAGTTTGAGCACTAGGAGCCCTACGAAGTGACACACTCCCTCCTACAAGGCCACATTTCCTAATAGGGCCACTTCCCACGGGCCAGGCATATTCAAACCAGCACAGCTAGACTAGCTGGTCCGTAAGACCCTGGGATGCGCCTATCTCTGCTTCCTCACACTGGATTGGTAGGCTCACACTACCACGCTTAGTCTTTTTACATGGATTGCAGGGGTTGACCTCAGACCCTCATTCACATACAGCAAGTGCTTCACCCACAGGGCCATCTCCTCAGCCTCAAAGGTGCATGGGAAACCACTTTATACATTGAGGAGAAGAACTGACTGGGGTGGGGTGAGGTGGGGCTGAGAGGACAAATGCCATCAATCTCCGCAGCACAACTGACTGAAAAACTAAAGTTTGTAGTCACTAGTTTCCTTTGCTTTGTCTTCCAGTGTCATCTGCTGGCTGAAGATGACAGGGGTTGACACAAAAAAACATGGGTCTGCTCTCAAAGGGAAGGAATTTATTCTAGAACCAATGGGAATGATCACGGCCTGGAAACACAGATTCCGGTCTTATCCCAGTTCTATGTTCTGAATGATAACAGTCTCATGAGATTTTTTTTTTTTTTTTTATAGTAACAGAACAGAAGCAAAAATGTAAATCCAGGCTTTTTTCAAACACAGGAGTGGAACAATCAGGTAGGTGAATTACCATGAAGCAGGGAACCTTCTGTCGAAAGCCTTCGATACTATCTGATGACACTCTGAGCGTTTGATGTGATTGGAGCTTAGGGCTAGTTTGTATGTTTCAACTAACAGGCACAGGGGTGTTAGTTCACACAAGAAGGTAAGCAAACATGGCCACGATAACTTTGCCTTCCCAATCTGTAACACCCCTACTCTCTATGTTCAATCCACATTGTGGAAGTATTTTGTTTGTTTGTTTGTTTGTTTGTTTGTTTGAAACTTCAGTTCACACTGCTGAGACATAGCTTAAGGATATCCGCCCATTGTCTTCTCAGACTGCCAGCTGTCTGAATCAAGGACATCATTAGCATTCAATGACTCTCACTGCTCATTGGCTTCTGTGACAGGTGGCATGGACAGAAGTCTGGTTTCAAAGTCACATCGGCAAAACCCTATCAGATGATGAGGGTACCAAAGAAGCGGTTAACACTGTGTAGCCATGATGTGCTGATAACAGAAACTACTGCTTTGTATTCCTAGGCTATGCTTACAAATGAATAGTACTTAGGAGAAGGAATGCCTTGGAAGGGTCTCTGCTTCCCTTAACCTACCTTACCCCCTTAAACTCTTCGTGGTTTAGTGAGTTCTCAGGCCGGTATGGTTAATTCTAAACTACAAAGAAACAAGGGGTCTATTGCTTGCAGACAAGGTTGAAATGAATCCTGCTAGAGAGAAGCTGCTGAGAGGACGGCTGGGTGTAGAGGGAGAATGATTTGAATCCCTGGTGAATGGTTTGAACAATGGCTTGCTGTCTCCCTTAGCCAAATTGCATTTGAACCAGAGAAAAGGACTTTTATTTCCCCAGCCTCCAGAACAATCTAGTCCTTCCCACCGGGTCTCTTCCTGACCAGGCACCTCGGTCATTTGTCATGAAGGAAATAGCTTGCTGAGAATATGAAATGGTGGCAGTCCAGGCCCAGGCCTAAATCAATTAGAGAAAAATCAGGCCTTCATGCTCGATTTATTGCCTTGGAGGAGAGACAATGACTGGTGTGACGTGCCTCTGGGGCTTTGTCTATGCCCAACAGAAAGTGAGCTGTGTCCGCAGCAAAGTCCAGAGGACACAAGAATGAGAGCACACAAGACCCTTGTCCTCAGAGGAGGAGTGCAGGGTCATCAGGGAGCCCCTTGCTTCCCTGTGTTTTCTTCCAGAACTTACTGTCTTTGCAGAAGATTGTTCTTGCTTTTTATGTAGACTTAGGTTTTCACAGACACCAAGACTGGCTGGGTCTTCCTATGGATGGAGTTTTTATTTTCCTTTATTTATTTATTTGTTTTTAAAGATTTTACTTTCTGTATGAGTACACTGTAGCTCTCATCAGACACACCAGAAGAGGGTATTAGATCCCATTACAGAGGGTTGTGCGCCACCATGTGGTTGCTGGGATTTGAACTCAGGACCTCTGGAAGAGCAGCCAGTGCTCTTAACTGTGGAGCCGTCTCTCCAGCCCCGTGGATGAACTCTTGATGCACGAGTTGGGAACGGTGGGCACATTTCTGTCTTCTTTCTAGTGCGGGCTGCTTGATGGAGAGGGCAGACTGAGCGTCAGAGCTTGGAGGATTCTGTTGGAATGATTTCTCAGACTCAGCTGGATTTTAACCCCAACTTGTACGTTGATGATGGCATTTACAGTATGCTCAGATCTCTAACCATAGCATCAGTCATTAAACTGACAGATGACGGCTTATGAGAAATGCTTTCTTTTTTAGCTTTCATTTTTTCATTATGATTCCTTCCCATGCAAAGGAATCTACATTTAGTCAACAAATAAAATAAACAGCATTCCTAGATAAAAATAACTCAGTATATGTCATGAAACTATAGTAACCAATTAGTATGGTACCAGATAAAAGCAGATGTGTAGATTAATGGAACAAAGTACAGAGCATAGAATTAAACCGACATGTTGCCAGCCATGGTGCAGAGCACATATAATGGGATAGGAAGACGGAAAGGAAAGGCTGAAGAGCCAACAGTAGCTTGAAGACGGCATCCCTGTGAGGAAGAATGAAACTGGTCCATATCTTACACCTATATCACCTCCGGAGAATGGAAGAGTTAAGCCAACACAAGACGTTGAAAAGGGCTCAGAAGAAATTGTAGGGAAAATAACCTTGATATTGTGAGCAGTGTTTTGGTTAGGATCTTCCCCTCTCCCCATGTAAACAAATGAAAAACAAGTGAGAGAGTTTCAAACTGAAATGTTTATGTACAGCAAAGGAGACACTATACAGAGTAAAGAGACACGCCACTATGTGTGTGTGTGATATTTGTAAGACAAACATCTGAGAGTGGGTTATTTGAAAAAATGTATGAATAACTCGACTCAATAGTAAGAAATAATAGCCTGATTAAAAACACACAAAGGGACCTCAGTAGACATTCCTCCAAAGGGATATTTTAAAAACTCCACCAGTGATATTCAGTATTTCTAATTATCACAAAGTGCAAATCTGTACACGAAGAGACACCACGTATTTTGGTGACTGTCATCAAAACCAAAAGAAGTCCTGATGAGGCTGTGGAGAGGGAGCCCCATGTATTGTTGGAAAATAATCAGCAGTCTCCTCAAAATCTTAGAAATGAAACTACTGCATAATGAGAGCGTCACAGGGACTATGAAATCGGTGTCTCATCACATACCTATTCCATTAGTGTCTTTGCAGCATTATTTACAAAGCTACTGTTGGCTCTTCAGCCTTTCCTTTCCGTCTTCCTATCCCATTGTATGTGCTCTGCACCATGGCTGGCAACATGTCGGTTTAATTCTATGCTCTGTACTTTGTTCCATTAATCTACACATCTGCTTTTATCTGGTACCATACTAATTGATTACTATAGTCAACCTTTGAATCCACCAAGAAATCAATCAAGATGAGCTGTATTACAAAATGGAATCTTATTCTGCCCTAAAAGAAAATTCTGCCATTTTCTTTTTCTAAATTTTTAAAAAAATTTCTATTTTTTTTAATATATTTAGTTTTAATCATGTAAAATTATGTATGTGTGTGCATGCACACGGGTGTGTGATATGTATGTGATGTGATAAATTATGTGATATGAGTGTATGTGTTTGATTGTGTGTGTGTGTGTGTGTGTGTGTGTGTGTGTGTGTGTGTGTATGTAGGGGTGTCTGCATGTGAGTGGAGGTGCCTTTCGAGGTCAGAAGAGTTGGTCCCTCTGGAGCTAGAGTTGCAGATGGTTGTAAGCCACTCAGTGTAGGTGCTAAGTATTGAACTTGAATCCCCTTTAAGAACAGTATGTGGTTTTAACTGCTGAGTTGTCTTTCCAGCCCTTAACTCTGTCATTTAACAACATAGATAACTTCAAGAAATATGTTAAGTGGAATAAGGTGGGCACCAAAAGACAAACACCACGTGATCTTCCTTACTCATATAAGGAAGCTAAAACAGCCATAAGTCATAGACTGCTAGAGTTGGGTGTTGCTTGGCAGGCACTTAGAATGGTCCGTGCTGGGTAGTGGGAACATGCCACTTACAGAGTGTGACACTTATTACTCAATATTAAGTCCTGGACCCAATGTCCAGCACTGTGATTATAAGTAATTTTACTGACTTGTGTTTGCAATTCATTGAGGCCAGACTATGCACACACACGCATTAGAGGTAATTATCTGATGTGATAGAAATACAAATCCACTTGATGGCATCCAGCACTTTACTTTGTATACATGCCACAAAACATTAGTTCACCTTCCGGTTTCCATCTGCACCCGGATCTCACTCTGTGCTACAGCTATCCATACCCAAATACCCATGGGAGAGAGCTGGTCTCCCAGGAGTGCTGACACACTTGTGAGCATAGGAAAGACCACCAAGGCTGCTTGGCATCATCAGAACCTAGTTCTCCTACCAGAGCAAGTCCTGGATAACCCAACACACCAGAAAAGCAAGACTCTGATTTAAAATCACATCTCATGATGATGATAGAGGACTTTAAGAAGGACATAAATAACTCCCTTAAAGAAATACAGGAGAATACTGGTAAACAGGTAGAAGCCCTTAAAGAGGAAACACAAAAATCCCTTAAAGAATTACAGGAAAACACAACCAAACAGGTGAAGAAATTGAACAAAAGCATTCAGGATCTAAAAATGGAAATAGAAACAATAAAGAAATCAAGAAATCACAAAGAGAGACAACCCTGGAGACAGAAAACCTAGGAAAGAGATCAGGAGTCATAGATGCGAGCATCACCAACAGAATATAAGAGATAGAAGAGAGAATCTCAGGGGCAGAAGATATCATAGAAAACATTGACACAACAGTTAAAGAAAATGCAAAATGTAAAAAGCTCCTAACCCAAAACATCCAGGAAATCCAGGACACAATGAGAAGACCAAACCTAAGGATAACAGGCATAGAAGAGAGTGAAGACTCCTAACTTAAAGGTCCAGTAAATATCTTCAACAAAATTACAGAAGAAAACTTCCCTAACCTAAAGAAAGAGATGCCCATAAACATACAAGAAGCCTACAGAACTCCAAGTGGATTGGACCAGAAAAGAAATTCCTCCCACCACATAATAGTCAAAACACCAAATGCACAAAACAAAGAATATTAAAAGCAGTAAGGGAAAAAGGTCAAGTAACATATAAAGGCAGGCCTATCAGAATTACACCAGACTTCTCACCAGAGACTATGAAAGCTAGAAGATCTTGGGCAGATGTCATATAGACCCTAAGAGAACATAAATGCCAGCCCAGGCTACTATACCCAGCAAAACCCCCAATTACCATAGATGGAGAAACCAAGATATTCCATGACAAAAACAAATTTACACAATATCTTTCCACAAATCCAGCCCTATGAAGGATAAGAGATAGAAAACATGAACATAAGAAGCAAAACTACACCCTAGAAAAAGCAAGAAAATAATCTTTCAACAAACCCAAAAGAAGATAGGCACACAAACATAATTCTATCTGTAACAACAAAAATAACAGGAAGTAACAATCACTATTCCTTAATATCTCTTAACATCAATGGACTCAACTCCCCAATAAAAAGACATAGACTAACAGACTGGATACATAACAGGACCCAGCATTTTGCTGCATACAGGAAATGCACCTCAGTGACAAAGACAGACACTACCTCAGAGTAAAGGGCTGGAAAACAATTTTCCAAGCAAATGGTCCCAAGAAACAAGCTGGAGTAGCCATTCTAATCTTGAATAAAATTGACTTTCAACCAAATGTTATCAAAAAAGATAAGGAAGGACACTTCATGCTTGTCAAATGAAAAATGTACTAAGAAGAACTCTCAATTCTGAACCTCTATGCTCCAAATGCAGGGACACCCACATTTATAAAAGAAACTCTACTAAAGCTCAAAACACACATTGCACCCCATACAATAATAATGGGAGACTTCAACACCCTACTTTCAGCAAAGGACAGATCATGGAAACAGATACTAAACAGAGGCAAGTAACAGAAGTTATGGACAAGATTTAGCAGATATCTATAGAAAATTTCATCCTAAAACAAAAGAACATACTTTCTTCTCAGCACTTCATGGTACTTTCTCCAAAATTGATCATATAATTGGTCACAAAACAGGCTTCAACAGATAAAAGAAGATTGAAATAATCCCATGCATCCTATCAGATCACCTATGAGATCAAAGCTAAGGCTGGTTTTCAATAACAACAAAACAACAGAAATCCAACACATATGTGGAAGCTGAACAACAACTTACTCAATGATAACTTAGTTAAGGAAGAAATAAAGAAAAAAATTAAAGAACTTTTAGAATTTAATGAAAATGAAGATACAACATACCCAAACTTATAGGACACAATGAAAGCAGTGCTAAGAGGAAAACTAATAGCTCTGAGTGCTTCCAAAAAGAAACTGGAGAGAGCATACACTAGCAGCTTCACAGCACATCTGAAAGCTCTAGAACAAAAATCTTAAATGAAAACGAAGACATAACAACAGAAACCGAGGAAATCCAAAAAATCATCAATCTTACTACAAAAGCCTATACTCAACAAAACTGGAAAATTGATAGGTTCGAGGACATTGGAGGTGAGGAGGCTGAACGGAGAGGCCCGGAGATCAGAGGATGCTGCTGAGACTTGGGAGCCTAGGGGTTGGCTAGGCAAAGCCAGCTCCGCCCACAATGATTGAGGTGGTTTGCAACCACAGGCTATGAAAGAAAGCCCGCGTTAAGTGCAACACCGATGCACTTAACATCAGCGACTTGAAGAAACTGATAGCAGCTCAAACTGGCACACACTGGAATAAGATCGTTCTTAAAAAGTGGTACACGTGTCTCCAGGAGAGTATGAAATCCACGATGAGATAAACCTGGAGCTTTATTACCAGTAGAGGGGAATGCCTTCCTCCTCCTTGCCCCGCTCACCCTGCCTTCCTCTCCCACCCTCATTTGACACTGGTATAGATGATCATTTTTAACAGTTCACATGAATAAAAACTTTGCTGCTGTCAAACAAACAAACAAACAAACA
>JADRCD010212241.1:0-18073 GCA_019843815.1 Montemys delectorum | reverse complement strand
AAGATCGTTCTTAAAAAGTGGTACACGTGTCTCCAGGAGAGTATGAAATCCACGATGAGATAAACCTGGAGCTTTATTACCAGTAGAGGGGAATGCCTTCCTCCTCCTTGCCCCGCTCACCC
This sequence comes from Montemys delectorum, assembly GCA_019843815.1. Lineage (NCBI taxonomy): Eukaryota > Metazoa > Chordata > Mammalia > Rodentia > Muridae > Montemys > Montemys delectorum. The sequence goes on along the minus strand of JADRCD010212241.1, from coordinate 17,951 downwards.
TGCCTTCCTCTCCCACCCTCATTTGACACTGGTATAGATGATCATTTTTAACAGTTCACATGAATAAAAACTTTGCTGCTGTCAAACAAACAAACAAACAAACATAAAAGCCGTGGAAAACCTGGATGAAATAGACAACTTTCTAGACAGATACCAAATACCAAAGTTAAATCAGGATCAGATAAACCATCCAAATAGTCCCATTACCCATAAAGGAATAGGATCAGTCATTAATAATCTCCCAACCAAAAACAAACAAACAAACAAGTAAAACCAAAAAAACCCAGGACCAGGTGGGTTTAGTGCAGAATTCTATCAGACCTTCAAAGAAGAGCTAATACCAACACTCTTCAAACTATTCCACAAAATAGAAACAGAAGGAACTCTACCCAGTTCATTCTGTGAAGCCACATAGAATGCTGATACCAAACCCCCACAAAGACCCAACAAAGAAAGAGAACTTTAGACCAATTTCCCTTATGAATTTCAATGCAAAAATACTCAATAAAATTCTCACAAACTGAATCCAAGAACACATCATAACGGTCATTCACCATGATCAATTAGGCTTTATCCCAGGGATTCAGGGATGGTTCAATATATGGAAATCCATCAACATAATCTACTATACAAACAAACAAAGAAAAAAACCCCACATGATCATTTCATTAGATGCTGAAAAAGCACTTGACAAAATTCAATATTCCTTCCTTTTAAAAGTCTTGGAAAGACCAGGAATTCAAGGCCCATACCTAAACATATTAAAGGCAATACACAGCAAACCAGTAGCCAACATCAAACTAAATGGAGAGAAACTTGAAGCAATCCCCCTAAAATCAGGGCTAGACAGGGATGCCCACTCACTCTCCCTATCTATTCAATATAGTACTCAAAGTTCTAGCTAGAGCAATTAGACAACAAAAGGAGGTAAAGGGGACACAAACTGGAAAGGAAGAAGTCAAAATATCACTATTTGCAGATAATATGATAGTATACTTAAGTGACCCCTAAAATTCCACCAGAGAACTCCTTTAGCTGATAAACAACTTCAGCAAAGTGGCTGGGTATAAAATGAACTCAAACAAATCAGTAGCTTTCCTATACACAAAGGATAAACAGGCTGAGAAAGAAATTAGGGAAATTAGGGAAAGGACACCCTTCACAGTAGTCACAGACAATATAAAATATCTTGGTGTGACTCTAACTAAGCAAGTGAAAGAACTGTATGACAAGAACATCAAGTCTCTGAAGAAAGAAATTGAAGAAGACCTCAGAAGACTGAAAGATCTCCCATGCTCATGGATTGGCAGGATTAATACAGTAAAAATGGCCATCTTGTTGAAAGCAATCTAGAGATTCAATTCAATTCCCATCAAAATTCTAACTCAATTCTTCATAGAGTTAGAAAGAGAAATTCTCCAACTCATTTGGAATAACAAAAACCCAAGATAGCTAAAACTATTCTCAACAATAAAAGAACTTCTAGGAAAATCACCATCTTTGACCTCAAGCTGTACTACAGAGCAAGTTTGATTAAAAACTGCATGGTACTGGTACAATGACAGGCAGGCAGATGAAGGCGTAGAATTTAAGACCTAGAAATGAACCCACACACCTGTGGTCACTTTATCTTTGACAAAGGAGCTAAAACCATCCAGTGGAAAAAGACAGCATTTTCAACAAATGGTGCTGGCTCAACTGGCGGTCAACATGTAGAAGAATGCAAGCTGATCCATTCTTATCTCCCTGTACAAAGCTCAAGTCCAAGTGGATCAAGGACCTCCACATAAAACCAGATACTCTGAATCTAATATAAGAGAAAGTAGAGAAAAGCCTCAAACCCATGGGCAGAAAGGAAAAGTTCCTGAAGAGTATACCAATGGCTTATGCTCTAAGATCAAGAATCTACAAACAGGACCTCGTAAAATTACAAAGCTTCTGTAATGCAAAGGACACTGTCAATAAGACAAAAAGGCAACCCATAGACTGGGAAAAGATCTTTGCCAACCCTACATCTAATAGTGGGCTAATTTCCAATATATGCAAAGAACTCAAGAAGTTAGACTCCAGAGAACCAAAAATTCAGGTGACAACAGATGCTGGTAAGGATGTGGAGAAAGAGGAATACTCCTCCATTGCTGTTGGGATTGCAAGCTGGTACAACTAGTCTGGAAATCAGTCTGTCAATTCCTCAGAAAATTGGACATAATACTACCTGAGGACACAGCTATTCCACTTCTGGGCATATACCCAGAAGATGCTTCAATATGTAATAAGGACGCATGCTCTACTATGTTCATAGCAGCCATATTTATAATAGCCGGAGGCTGGAAAAAACCAAGATGTCCCTCAACAGAGGAATGGATACAGAAAATGTGGCACGTTTACACAATGGAAAACTACTAAGCCATTAAAAACAATGACTTCATGAAATTCACAGGCAAATGGATGGAACTTGAAAGTATCACCCTGAATGAGGTAATTTAATCACAAAAGAACACACATGGTATGCACTCACTGATAAGTGGATATTAGCCCAGAAGCTCAGAATACACAAAGTACAATCCGCAGACCATATGAAGCTCAAGAAGGAGGAAGACAAAAGTGTGGATGCTTCAGAGCTTCTTAGAAGGGGAAAAATACTCACAGGAGGAAATATGGAGACAAAGTGTGGAGTAGAGACTGAAGGAAAGGCCATTCAGAGACTGCCCCACCTGGAGATCCACCCCATATTCAGTTGCCAAACTTGGACGTTATTGTGGATGCTGAGAAGTGCTTGCTGATAGGAGTGTGATATGGCTGTCTCCTGAGAGGTTCTGCCAGAGCCTGACAAAAAGAAGTGGATACTCACAGCCAACCATTGGACTGAGTGCTGGGTTCCTGTTGGAGGAGTTGGAGAAGGGAATGAAGGAGCTGAGGGGGTTTGCAGCCCCATGGGAGTAGCAACAGTGTCAACTGGCCAGACCCCCTGTAGCTCCTGGGGACTGGACCACCAACCAAAGAGAACACATGAAGGGACCCATGGCTCCAGCTGCATATGTGGCAGAGGATGGCCTTGTTGGATATCAGTGGGAGGACTGGCCCTTGGGCCTGATGGAGTTTGGTGTCCCAGTGTAGGGGAATGCCAGGGTGGGAAGGTGGGAGTGTGTGGGTGGGTGGGTGAGCATACTCATAGAGGCAGGGGGAAGGGGGATGGGATAGGGATTTCCAGAGGGGAGACCTGGAAATGGGGTAACATTGAAATGTAAACAAAGAAAATATCCAAAACATCAGTTCATGCACCTAAAAAATAGCAAGTTTCATTTGTCAATTACTTTTCAGCAACCCAAAGAGTCTTGAAAGAAAATAGAATTTTCATAGTCAACATATTTTTTTTTTGATTAAAATAAAAAAGAAAAGTTAGGACACAAGTAAGTTACAGAATGGAGAAAGAAGGAGGGAGGGTGAAAGGAAAGGGAGAGAGGAGAAAGGAAGGAGGAAGGGAGGGAGGGAGGAAGGAAAAGGAGAGAGAAGGAGGGGAGAGAGGGGATGGAGATAAACATTGAAGGAATCTTCCGAAATCAGCAAGTGTACTTACTGACAGCTTCCTTCACTTGAGCATCTACGTGTTTATTCACTCTGCCCTGTGTGTTTCTTAGTGATGGCTGGGCTCCTGCAGTTCTTATTGTTTTGATAGCTTTATTGACGTATAATTAACACACAACAAACTGCACCCATGAAGAGTGCATTTGTAAATTTTGACATGTGTATGCGCTTGTGAAATATCTCTACAATCAAGATAATGAGTGTGTCATTGTTCCCTGAAGTAGCTATTATTATTAGTCACATCAGTTTTACAGGTAAAATAGTTGCTTTCATTTGTTTGCCATGAAGCAGAGGTACACAGGGAGGATGGAGAGGATATTCTTTTACGCGATCGGCCAGTATGTGTCTGCTGATCTGTTTGTCGGCCTGTCTGTCTGTTTGTCTGCTTGTCTGCTCTGCCCTATTTTTTCCACCCTCCCCACCTCTGCTTCACATTCATGTAACTGACCACCTACTGGATGTTAAAGGGCATATATTTGTGTTAGTCACAGCTACTTCCCTAAGCCAACAGGAGAAGGACAGCTACAAACAATGTTTGACAAATCAGCCTCACAAGCTCTTTACATGGTGCTGCACAGAAACAATGTAGCTTAAAAACTTGGCCTTGCCCACATACTGAGCCAGGTTGGAACCTTAGTCCTCAGACTGACAACATGACCCTGGGTAGACTAAGCCCTTCTTTCTGAGCCCTGGCATCTTTGCTGGACGAAGGAGAATAAAAATGTCAACTCAGAAATGTACGCACCTCACCGTACAATCTACTTAGTATAACATTTTACAACAGCCATTGCTCTGAAAGGAGCTATGACATTAAATGCTTCCTAGCAATTTTGCAAAATGGTGTATCTCCCCAAATGTTTTTTTTTCTCCTTCAAGAGTGGATCTGGGGCACATTTGTGTACATATGTGTGCATGTGTGTGGGCATTGTCATTAAGAGGTAAATTAATTCATTTCTTTATTAGTTTTAATTTTTGGACAAAAATATGTCTCCTTAGACATTAGTTATTTGAACCAAGAAAAGAGAGAAAATGGCCAGCACAGCTCTGAGAGTGACTTTTGTGGCTTCCTATCAGCCCGATTGACTGACTTCAGGGCCACAGCCATGTTTTGGTAGTGCACAATCATCACTGAGCTGGTCAACAAGAAATTAAAAAAAATTTCTGAGTCTTGTGTTCAATACAAAAATCACACTAATGAACTACTATTGGAATCAACAGTGAATTAGAATGTTGAGAAGACCATGGGGAGAAATGAGTCAGTCCAAAACCTGTATTGGAGGAGAGCTAACTCCCTCCCTCTCCCATCCCTTCTTCTCTTCTTCCTTCCAAGTGAGGAATAACGGCTGCCAGGGCTCCTCATCCCTTTTGGATGTAGCTAAAATGCCATCTTGGAAATGTAGACATGCTGCAGGCACTGAGGGGAATGTAAATAGCCTTCCTTTGGAGACCTGGTCAGTTGCTGTCTCTTCCACAGAGGAGAGGTTTTAGATGTGCCTCCAGTGCCAGCTGCTCCTGAAGCTTCCCAGATGCTTCATAGAGACAGGCGCTTGCCTCTCCTTCTGTTCTCAAACAAGCATGCTGAGGAGCAGGCATTGCACTGAACCCCGAGTGCACAAAGGGATAGGAGCCACATTCTGAATCTTCCCAGAGCTATGCCGTGCTAACTAGCTCCATGCCAAAACGTTAAAGATAAATACTAGTGTGTGGCTGAAGATAACTACCACATGAATGCTATCTACGAATAAAGAAGCGTCCTGTAAGGCAGAGATTATTTGCATTGCCGTCAGGTTGCCGTGGCATGAAAGTTGAGCATAACTTGACAGACGAGGTTGGTTTCTAGCTTGGCCTAGGGTTGTAGTCTGGTTGGGAATCGTGAGGAATGTGGAAATTATCATACAGAGAATGAAAGCCTACTTCACATATGAGTTCTTGATGACCACGCCCTCTGCTCTGCTCTTCTGTGTCATGACTCCTTTCAAGCTGCCCCTATTCCAGGACAGGACTATTAGAGTTCACTCTTGTTCTGTCTCATCAGTGGATATGTAGGCCTTCTAGTCTCCAGTACTGCCTCTCTTCGTTCTTCTCACACTGTTCTATTTCTCTTTCTCTCCCATCTGTCCCCCACTTACTTGCTCATCTTTAGTGTCACCTGGGGCCTCTGGGTGACTTCCGAGTGGCACTGGGCAGGGGTGTCTCGGCGCATGCTCTGTCACAACCACGATGTTTATGATACTGTTTGCTGTTTGAGTCAGTGACTTAATCCATTGCAAAACTCTGTTGACGATTTCAGTGTCTCATCCTCTACCCATGTGATGCTTTCTGTTCTGTTCAATAAATACAGAGCAAATCTCTTTGTTAGACACAGACCACCCACACCCAGTCAAACAGCCACACAGCTACACAGAAACATACAGAATCAGACCCAGCAGCAAATTCACAAGATGTCCTTTAGGTAGATACAGACTCACACACGTACAACAGATACAAGATGGAAGACAAAGGGGGAAGGAAGTAAAAAATTTAAACTTGGGCGTGCTCTTGTTTAAATGACTCCCACAGGAGGTATTTTTCTTTCTTTCCCTAGGTGACATCAGTGCATTACTATTGCTGACTTAGAGCTAATCAGAAACACACTTAACCCATAAATAGGTGTGTATTATTCAAGGCGCATTACTGTTCTTAGTTTTACACGCTTTCTTTTAAAATTTATTTAGTGTGTGTGTGTGTGTGTGTGTGTGTGTGTGTGTGTTGGCACTCATGTGGAAGTCAGAGGACAACTTTATGGTTTCAGTTTACTATTTCTATCTTATGTAGGTGATGGACTCCAAAATCAGGATGCCAGGCTTGCAAGTAAGCACCTCTCCCAGCTGAGTCATCTTGCTGTCCCTACAAGAGTTCTTTGTGTTTATAATCCATGCTGACATTTGGCTACAAACAGCAATAATGACTCACAAATACAAATGCCGTTATTTTACAACTATACAAACCCGCACACAATGGTGAGAGAAACGAAATGTAAATTTATTTTAAGGATCGATGAGCTTACGGAAGCTTTTACAATGAAGATTTTGCCAATGAATTGATAAGGATGTATAGCTACTGGTGAGCTGTATAGGACTGTCCATTTTGAAAAGACATTATAAATTCTGCTTTCAAAGCAAGATGAAATTACAAGAAAAGAGTTTACATCCATATCAGAAACTGGACAAAGTGTACAAGCAATAGTTAGTGAGATGATAGATTATGAGTTGAGTTGTGCCATCCCTTCACAGGGTGAAGCTCTTAGTCCCACTGTGCTATATTTGGAGCTGGCTTTTAAGAGATAATTGTGAGGAAAGGGGATTGTAAAGAGGAGGGGGCCCTGACCGATAGAATTGGTACCTTTATAATAGTAAGAAAAACCCCTTCCTTACAAACATTAACTGAGGAAAGATATGTGAGGAGACAGTGAGAAGACAGACATATTCTAAACTGGAGGGCAGGTCTCACCACAATGGAACCTGACTAAAACTATGGACTTCTAGACTTCACAACTGCAAGAAAAGAAATTAGTGTCGTTTAAGCCACTTGGTCCATAGCATTGTGTTACAACAGCTCAAATAGACTTAGACATTGTACGTGAAGCCACAATTGGTTTCCTGAAAAAAATGGGAAGCAAGCAAGGGAGCCCCAGTGACTGCCACATGTGCTGGCTGCTGTTATTTCAACCTGACCTACAAACTATAGGCATTTGAAAGGAGGAAACCTTACTTGAGAAAATACCTCTATAAAAAGCAGCTATAAGGCATTTTCTTAATTAGTGATTGGTTGGGGAGGACACAGTCCGTTGTGGGTGGTTCCATCTGTGGGCTGGGGGTTCAGGATTCTATAAGCAAGCAGGCTGAGCAAGCCCTGGGGAGTAAGCCAATAAATAGAAGCCCTTTATGGCTTCTGTATCAGGGCTACTCTCCAGGGAATCCTGTCTTGCTTGAGTTCCTATTCTGACTTCCTTCAATGGTCAACAGTGCTGTGGAAGTGTCAGCTGCATAAATCCTGTCCTCCCTAAGTTACTTTGATCATGATGTTTTGTTATAGCAATAGAAATCCGAACTAAAACAACCACAGCTATATGGCTTTGAATGTTTCTTAGCCATTATCAAATCGGAAGCTGTGTCAAGTGGAACTAAGGGGTTGGAGTTCAGAGGCCAGACGACCAAACAGTAGAGAACGGTATAGGGAGGAGAGTCTAGATATTGGGAAAGCATCCCTCCAACTATCCAGCAACACAGCACCAGCACATGTATGTGAGGAAACCACCCAAGTCTAGGGTTGGTGCTGAGAAGACTGGAGGCAACACAACTGATCTGATGCACACAGTTGAAGACCGTGTCTGTTTCTGCTATCCAAACTAGGAAACACCAAGATCCCAGGGCATTGAAAAGTATACACTCAAAAGTCTCGCTTCTGAAAGAGAACAATTAGTCTGGAGAGGCCAAGCTTCAGTTCTACAAGACAAAACAAAGGGCAAAATCTCAAATGACCATACAAGCCTTCATGAACCTCGATTTCATTCTAGATCAAAGCTCAAAGATGCTGGGAAGAAAATAAGAATATCTAATGCCCAGCACAGTAATAACCACATTTTCTAGAATCCACTAAAAATTTCTGAGGTAGTCAAAAAAGCAAGAAGGTAAAACCTAATGATATTAAATCTATGAAGCTTGCAGAGATGTTATATTAATAGACAAAGAGGGTAAACTACTAGTATCATTACTCTGCATGTCCAAAAACTATATAAAGACATGAAAAAATATTTTTAAGATCCAAATTTGACAATGAGGGACAAAGCAATAACATGTGATGTGGAAGATCTACAGTGTAATCAGTAGGATGGGGTCTCCAGCCCAGGGATTGTTCTTGAGGGAATCAACATGACTCCCTGGCCACTGCAAGGGACCTGGGCTCATTGTGGACTTTGGAGTTGTTTGAGAATAATTAAAGCCAAGAATGTTAATTTCTCAACATATAAGGCTCCATTTGTATTTACAAATATAAAATTGGACCTGGCTTCACGGACTTACAATTTGAAAGACTGAACACTAATGGGACAAAAAAAGGAGACAAGTACAGGACCATGGCATGACATGAACTGAGGTGTCTGCCTTCTTATCAGCTTCCCTCCCCATTACCTGATTGCTCTAGGGAAGAATTTTGTGGAGAAAAAGTTCTGCTATTTTCCTAAAGAAATATAAAGATTTCCTCTATTCTAAATCCTTATCCTTATACCTGCAGAGAAGTATAGGTCTCACCTCTTACCAAGAAAACTTCTTTCTGCAATAGATAGATAGTCCATGCCAGAGATCCGTGACTAGTCAAAAGGAAGAGAATTAGTGACCATAGGCACCCAACCCTACCAGCACATCTACAATGCCCCTCCACCTAAAACTGCAGAGACACCATGGAAAGGGGAACAGAAAGACTGTAAGAGCCAGAGGACCAGAATGGATGCTACTAATAGTGTCTTGTAGATATGACAGGGATACTGTATACCTGTAATCTCAATAACATTGTTGCCTAAACAAAATTCCTATAACGACAATATCAGTAGACATGCCGAAATGGACAAGGGAGTCTTCATAAGGCTCTACTTTTATAGCAGAAAAAAAAGCTCCTGATCAAGAAAATAAGATCTCTGGCCTGGGTGGAGACCTAACACTACAGTTGGGTAGTTGGCTAAGGGACCACCCGTAGCCATGCTAAAGACAGCAGAATAAGTATGTTTAAAAAAATGTCCTAATGTAATTTTCTTTCCCAGAATCCGTGGCCCGGATCCAGAAGCTACAGATATCTCAGATAGACAAGGTTGCAAGTCTTCCAAGTCTTCCGCCTGGCTGAATTTATTAGCAAAGGGTTAAGTTCTCTTTTCTTCTTTTTATCTCTTTACAGAGCATGTTTCCCCCCTCTCTTTGGACTCCCCCACCCAATTCTGGCTTTCTTCCTCTTTCTCTTTAGCTCCTCTCCCTATTTTGTGTCTGACTGTTGGCCCTGTGTCTGAGCTCCACGCCAACTTAGATTCCCCTTCTCTCTTCCATTCTCCTCCTTGGGCAGGAGTTGAAGTCTTGTCTACCTTGCGTTTTAATCCTTAGTGTCTAACAAAACTGTCTTTTTGCTTCCATTAAGTTCCAGTTTAAATTATTTTATCACTAAGGCTAACCCCTCCTAAAGAGGTACTCTAGTTTGCCTGTGCCACTACCCTTACTGGAAGAGGTTCAGGAAACCAACGGCTGCTGAGAGTCTTCTCCAGGAGCAAGCCCCAAGAGGAGTTACCTAATCCCAAGTGGTCAACTCTCAACACATGTGTCTATGAGTAATACTAAATGGACTCAGCAAGTTCTACACACACACACACACACACACACACACACACACACACACACACGGGTATGCATGCTTGCTTGTGTCTATGTGTCTCTCTTTGTGTGTGTGTATGTGTGTGTGTGTGCCATTGTGTGTGTAACAATGTAACACTAAGGATTACAGAATAAAAAGTCATGATTTTGAGAGGAGTAGGGGAGGGGGCAGAGGGGAGATTGGAGATGATATAAATATGATACTCATATGGAATTCGAAAAAAAAAATAACCCAAACCTTCAAATTATAGAAGCAAAACAACCTTTCCTTTCCTATTTATATGGGATGTCCTTCACAGCTCCAGGGCAGAGAAGCAGGAGTCAGCACACTATGCTTCGCCTTCTTACTCCTGAATATTCTCCGCTGCCATTGGCTCGTAAGGACACCTGTTGAACCACTGGTGGCCTATATTGTTTTCGTAAATCACAGGTAGTTGCTGTGGATTAAGTTATATTTTCCCAAAAAAGCATATTGAAGTCTTATTCCTCCTTATCTATATATCTGCTTCCCCCAAATTTTTATGTTGAAACTTAGTCACAAATATGATGGTTCTGAGGAAGGAGGACCATTAGCTAGCAATTCTATCCTATGGAAGAGGGTCTCATGCAGGGAATTAGTGATCTTAAAAAAGAAGTTGTGTTGTCTTTCTACCATCAAGTCACGACACATTTTATATTGCAGAAAAAAATGTGTCCTTACTATACACTGAATCTATTGGTATCCTCGTTGTAGGTTCTCCAGCCTAGAGAACTGAGAAAAATAAGCCACTTGGTTTATTTCACACATTGTTATAGAAGCTTAAATGTTCTAGTGCACTATGGCTAGGACTTTTTTGGAATGATATTTCTGTAGTTGTCATTAAGTCACTATAGAGTGTTTTTGTTACACTATTCTTAGGGAGGCGTGAATGGTTAGCTACTCATCCCACATAGGGAACTGTCTTCGTTATGGTTTATTGCTGTGAAGAGACACTTTGACTGAGATAACTCTTATAAAGGAAAACATTTAATTGGGGCTAGTTTACAGTTTCAGAGTTTTAGTCCATTATCATCATGGTAGGAAACATAGTGGTGTCCAGGCAGACATGGTGCTGGAGAGGGAGCTGACAGTTCTACATCTTGATTGGCATGCAGGAGCAGAAGACTGTGTGCCACACTGGGTGTAGCTTGAGCATAGGAGACCTCAAAGCCTATCTCTACAGTGGCATACTTCCTCCAATAAGTCCACATGTACTTCAATAAGACCACACCTCCTAATAGTACTATTCTTTATAGGCCAAGCATTCAAACACACGAGTCTGTGGGGGTTATACCTGTTCCAACCACCATAGGAACCAACAAGAGACCAAAGTATAGACACTATCAATGTTCAAATTGTTAAACCAATGGGTTTATGGAGTGACTTTCATAAACAGAGATGACTCAAAGACAGCTGTGTCACCACAAGCTCACCCCAGGGTGAAAGGTGGAAACCTGGAGCACAATGTATCTCAACCTGAAGGCATCTCAGGAGGTTGGAGAGTATCCTTTGCAGTGATTTAGTTGGCCCGAGACTCTTCCAGGTAGCTAGGCTGACCACTGCTTTTTGTAGGCAGTTTCTCTGTTTTCTGCTTCTTCCAGTTTGCTGGTTTGAGCCTCTTCTAGGCAGCTCAGTTTATCTGAACACGTCTCTCAGCAATTCTCACAGCGTGTACATGCTCGGGGAGAGAGGCCCTAGCGTATCTGGTCAGTTTCAAGGATTTCCTGGAGCCTTGGAATTGCTTACTTCTAGAGCTTAATGAATTTCCCTGAAGGACTGAATGCATCATCTCCCCTTAGAACATCCTTCTGCTCATCTCAACTGACATCCTACGTCTTAACAAACTCCTCTCCAATGGACAGTTGGATGGGTTTTAGCCTCAGGGGAAAACTGCTACCCAGTATGGGGTCATACTAGATAACAGTGGGTCTTAAACACAACGACAGGAGGCATTGGCCTTGTAAGAAGAGATTTCAAAATTCAAGGGACACGATGAAGATGGATAACTAAAGGCAGAGGCATAAATGGGAATTATGTCATAGCAAGTCATGGAATTCAGGGCTTGCCAGAAGGACCAGAGGTGAGAAGTTTAGGGATGTCTCCCTAGGGCAGCCAGAGGAAGCACCGTCTTATTGACGTTCTGGGTTGCCACTTGGTGCCTCTGGAACCGGGAGACAATAAGTATCTGCTATAAGCCAGCCAGCTAGCGTGGTAACTTATCACAATGTTCCTAGAGAAAAAATCGCATGGAGAACAGTGACAAAATAGTCCCACAGCTACCAAATCTACGCTGCCTCTCTAAACTTGGAAGGATGCAAAGAGCGGCAGCTGTGCCTTTCCCCAGTACCTCTGGACTTAACAGCTTTCGCCACATCCTCGGGGAGTGACACCTGTAGCTCCTTCAGTCATTGGTGCCCTTTAAAGAGTTCTGTCCTACTAGGTTTGGACCTGCAGTACATTTATGTCATTTCCCCCAAGTGATAGCAGCACACTGGGTGTAAGCAGAATCAGGATATGCTTTCAGCACTGGAGGTTGACTTTCTATTGCCCGGAGTGGATTGCTGTGGAGGAAAACTTTACTGTCACCCGGAGGGGCTCTTGGGAAATAAAAGAGTACAGTATGAGGTGGGCGTGGGGTGGGGTGAAGGGGATGGAGGAGTGAGGGAATGGGAGGCAGCCTAGATACTCTAGCCGATGATTTCCCAAGCCCCTCAACTCCAGGTTAATCTCTAAGCTACTCCTAGACTCATAACCAAGGCCCTCCCAGCAGGATGAGGTCCACCCTAGACCAGAGGAGCTGTTCGATGGACACTAGTCTAAGCACAGTTACATTATCTAAACATGCAGATACTGACAATGATACTATCAAGTGTGATTCTGGGCATTTTAAATTTTTTAACAGCAAATCTTCACCTTAAAAAAATTATTTATCCCATGAATTTTCATCATTGGATCCTTTTAAATTATTATTTTCTATTTTTTGATTTTTCAAAATGGAGTAGCTTGGATGTTGCTATGCAGCTCAGGCTGGCCTTGAACTCGCAATCTTCCTACTTCCACCTTCCCACTATTAAGATTACAGACATGCGTCACTGCACTTGCACGCATTGACTATTGGTGATCACTAATCATACACACACATACATGTATAAACATACACACACACACTTGTGTATTTTTGTCAGAATGGTAACCTACTTCATAAGCTTCCTAAGGGACAACATGAGCAGACACCGTTGGTATAAGCCTTTGGATTGGGGGTGGTTGCCATGTGGTAAGCACTCTTAACTGATCTAGAAAGGTTGGCAGATTTCAGAGAAGCTACAGTTACCTCCTGCCCCCTACAAACACACCGGGAAGACCTATAACTATTTTATCCCTCTTAGCATCTAGTCCTCCACATTATCAGGGAAGAAAGAGCTGAATATGAGGAAACCTGATTGTATCTAACACCCCCTCTGCCACTAATGAGTAAGTAGGGGTTATTGGGTGTTAAAACACTTCCTGACACATCTGACAAGTTCAGGCGACCTTCCCGCACCAGTGTCAGGGTGTGACAAGTTCAGGCGACCTTTCCTGAACCAGTGTCAGGGAACAGGAGAAGGTTCGCTAGCAGGGAAGCATGATTTTCCTCACATAAGAATGTAAGGCACTGCTTTCAAGAAAGTCCTGTTCTTTTTAGGGGAGTGTGATTGCTTGATACACAACTTCTAGACCACTGGTCCTCACCCTTTCTCGTGCTGGGACCCTTTAATACAGTTCCTCATGTTGTGGTGATTCCCCAACCATAAGATTATTTTTGTTGCTATTTCATTACTGTAATATTGCTACTGCTGTAAATTGTACGGTAAATAGTTGTGAAGATGGAGGTTCTGTCGAAGGGGCGTAACCCACAGGTTGAGAGCGGCTGTTGTAAAGGAAAGTATCCTAGTCACCAGGAACAGGACGAGGCCTGACTGCATCATCCACTCCCAAATAGCGCAGAGTCTACCTTGTGACCTTTGAACTCGGCAAAAGAGACATGGCATCCAGTTCAAATGTGAGGATCTTAAGTTAGCTGGACACGGGAGGGATGGAGATGGAGCCTCGTCCTCCTCAGGAGAGATGGAGTTAAAATTCTGAGTGGAAGATACTGAGCCTGTGGAAGTGGAGCTCTGAGGGAAGAGGTTGATATCTGAAGACGAGGAGCCTTTGGGAAGGTGGCATCCATCGTTCTACCGGAAGGCTCTCCTTCCATGTGAAGGTGAGAGGGAATGTATGTAAATTACATGTAAAATAAAGGCCAGGCTTCACAAAACTGCTTCTGTAGGGCATCTCAGGCACAAAGGTCATTCAGAGAAGGCTCAGAAAAGCTTCCTGTTCATTGTGTGTGGTTTGTAAGGGGGTAGATGAGGGTGAAGCATGGAGTAGCCACCGGTGCTTTGGCTGCCTGGCAGTCTCTACTGGAGAGAAGGCTGCAGAGGGGAGAGCTGGCAAAACACCACACCTCATGCCCATGCCTACATGGCTGCCACTGAGCACGTCTGGGTGTGAGAAAAAGGAAGACACTTGGCAAAGCTAGGTTGCCATGTACTTACCTGTGGACACCAGTTATAACAGGCCCTTGAAATAAATAATGGGTAATATTGGCAGTAAAAACGTGCTCAGCAAGATAGGCAAGCATTTGGAAGTCAATTTATTTTTGCTTGATAAAATTACATTAATGCACATTAAAACTATATCATTTTAAAACTTCACAGAATACCTAAAATATAGTTTGTAACATTTCCATGGATGTGTGTGTGTATTTCTTTTTATTTATATATGTACAAATGTGACAATATTTTCTGTCTTTGAGATGTGCTTGGCACACATTACTAGAAATCCTGTCTCGATTTCCAATATGTTTTCATTTTTATTTGATACACAGCACTTATTTTAAAATGTCATTTGAGGCTGGTGTTAACAGCTCTGAGGTATCTTATAGTGTGAAGATAGCCTAGTGGTTCACATCACCCTTTATGTTTAAACACCAGTTCTCTTGTAACTATATCACATTCTCATATTACACTTAAAATTCCTGTAGATAAATTTTTATATAATTTATGATTTTTTTTGGACTAAAACTGCTGTGAAGTTTCCACAGTTGGACAAAGCTCGCCCATGACTTTCAGTACTTGCCTAATTATTCTCCAACTAGGTTGAATGTAACTGAAGATACAGATAGGTAAAGGTAGTATATGATACTTTGAGAAAGAAAGGAGCTCCTCATTAGAAGTCCTGATTTTAAGCTTAGCTGTTTGTTTTCAGGGTAATCCCTAGTATCATTTCAGAGTTCAATTCCTCTATTTTCAAGCTGGAACAAACGATAGAAACTAGCTTCTAAAATGACTGTAATGATTCAATGAGTGCAGACGAAAGCCCTTTGTAAGGTTTTAAAGGCTCTCCAAATGTTAGCTGTTTACATTACTGCCATGTTTCCAAATTGTGCTTCCTCCCTAGTTGCCACTTGAAAAACGACAGCCATAACTTGGTCCTGTGCCCAGCCATAGAGATAAGGACAGAGAAAAGAAAGCCATTCCTCAGTGCTAACAGGAATGGGGGAGGAGGCTTCCAAGCCATCGCCTGGAAATCTCACTAATGAAAGTTTATGTCTCTGACACCTCACACTAACACCATGGCCCTGTGGGGAAAAGGGTCACGGGGGATGGAAGCCTAGAGCCAGGCTAACTCATTACCATAACTGTGCTCAGAATTAGGGGAGAAAATCCAGGAAGGGCAAATGGGATAGAGTGGCGGTGGGTGCAGCTGGCTTTTACCTTCTGCGAGATTAAAGTGCTTAGCCTAAAGTACCAGGACCGATGTATGTCGTCCGCTCGCAGATGCGCAGGAACACATAATGAGATGAAAATATAATCAAACGAAAACTCTGTTCAGCAGAGGGCAGGATTTCCCCCTCTGCTCTTTGTTTCCCAGGAACTGCAAACAGGGAGGAGGAAAGCCGAGCGAATAAGTGCTTCTGCAGCCAGCTTGAGGGCCAGGCAGGCGAGGGAGGGGCGCCAGCCATGTCCCAGTGGAGGGTGAGGAGTCGGAAGCGTTAAAGAGGTAAACCAGACGCTGGGAACTAAGCAATGAGGAAAGAGGGGCAGGAAGAAATGGCATGGGGGTGGGGGTTACAACCGAGGAGTGTTAAACAGATGCCTAGAAACGGTCTTGAGGGTCTGACAATTGAAATTTTTTTTTTTTTTTTTTTAAATGTAAAACTTAAAACGCGTTTTATCTAGTTTGAAAATTTCAGGGACGATTCAGCTGATGCGAGAGGAAGTGTTTTTGGCTAGAATGGATCTGATGAAAAATTCTCGGAGACCTTCAGATTGTCTAATGTTCCAGAATATTTGAATGGGAATGTCTGTGGGTGTGAGAGGTCCTCACGAACACCATCACACGGCCGCACTTTCTTACATAAGCAGCAACGTGAACCCGGAGCCTGATACATAAACCCTAGACGGAGCCCGCGACCAGTGCTTTGACCATTTTTGCTTTGAGGCAGGAAAGCACCTCACCTCAGAAAATCAGCTGCTAGAACTCCATGCATTCAGTCATTTAATGAGCATTTTAACGGTGGTGACCTTCCAACTAGTCAATAAAAGACAAAAATAAACTATGCAAACAGGCAAAAGGAAGCAAGTTGCCTAATCAT
The DNA here is from genome assembly GCA_019843815.1 of Montemys delectorum. Classification (NCBI taxonomy): domain Eukaryota; kingdom Metazoa; phylum Chordata; class Mammalia; order Rodentia; family Muridae; genus Montemys; species Montemys delectorum. Next base: position 1,279 of record JADRCD010212241.1, on the reverse strand, counting down.
CAGCAGGATGGGCAATTCTGTGTATTACAGTTGCATAATCAGAGTGTTAAGACAAAATCTAGGGTTCCAGTAGCCTAAGTAGGCTAGATTTGACCATCTGTCCTCGATAACCAGTTAACAAAAGGTCTGTTCTCAGCAGCCTCGTTTCTTCATGCTCAGTATCCTGCGTGTGCTTCCAAACCCAAACCACCTTGAATATTTGCTTTCTGCTAATATACGATTATCCCCTAAAGTGACTTGACATGAATAATTTTCTTTAATTATATTCACATTTCGGTGCCAAATACTGTGAGATAGATGTAATATAGTTTCATTTTTACACAAACTTTACAATGCGTGAAACTCAGATAAGTTAAATTATTTGTAAAAGGCCAGGATTTTGAACCGCACTTCTGATAACACCACTAGCCTTTGTTGAGTCAGTTTATGTTGTGGAAGGCAGTCTAGGTTGTCTACAGTGTCTCGCTGAAAATACCTTAAAGCCTGTACAATACAGATTATTCTTATGTGTGATAGTCATATAACCTATGTTTAAACTATATCTTCATAAAGATATTAAAGAGCTGGCAAACTCTCAAACCAATAATGCAAAGAGCACAGCTCAGAGACAAATGGCTTGAGAGACAAATGGCTTGAGAGACAAATGGCTTGAGAGACAAATGTCTCACAGAGCCACTTTTGTCTGAGATAATTTGCTGAGACTGATGAATTTAAATTTGGTTTTTATGGTTTTACAAGATATGAAGATAGGAAATCTAGCAAGGTGGTAGCAATAACAGAATAATCTTCCAAAATGAGTGGTGGATATAAGTGACTAGACTCTTATTATTGTAGTATGAAGTAGACCAACCCTCCCAAAGCATTGACGTCCACGTTTGGCTGTCCTGGCTCTTGTGTAGAACTGCATATCTTTTTGATTAAGGCAGTCCTGACTTACTTTCCAGGCCCTGGGAAGAGGCAATGTCACGTGCTTCACTTTGTAAAGTCTGGTTTTACATTTTTTCACTTCATATCTTATATAAACACACACACACACACACACACACACACACACACACACACACACACACTGGGCAGTGGTGGTGCACGCCTTTAATCCCAGCAGAGGCAGGTGGATTTCTGAGTTCGAGGCCAGCCTGGTCTACAGAGTGAGTTCCAGGACAGCCAGGGCTATACAGAGAAACCCTGTCTGAAAAACCAAAAAAACCAACCAACCAACCAAACAAACAAAAAACCACACACACACACACACACACACACACACACACACACACACACA
>JADRCD010212240.1:5000-44096 GCA_019843815.1 Montemys delectorum | reverse complement strand
AGAGAGAGAGAGAGAGAGAGAGAGAGAGAGAGAGAGAGAGAGAGAGAACAGGGGAAGCAAGGCAGTTTTTCTTTCTGACCCTGTTCCAGACTTTTATCATTAGTTTGCATTCCCTAGATACATTTAGGAGACTGAGGAGCAGGGAGGTCTGTGCAGCAGGCGCCCACCATTGGGTCTGTCCTTGAGACAGGTAGCTGTGAATAGATTGGCCAGGCTGCTCCCTCCAGGGCCTTTTAGTTCTCAGAAGTCTGGCTGTTGTTTTGGGGAGTAGAAAGAGCGTTTGGCCTTGGTTGGAATGTCACATTGTTCCTGGCTGTGTGGCCATGGCTAGATCCCTCTGAGTCTGGCTGGGCTGCAAGAAGTCAGAAGATGGGCTACTTGCTGGGAAGGGCTGATGTGCAGGTTAATGCCCAGTGGGGCACGGTTAGTGCCTATCCCGTCTCTGGCCTCCCCCGACCCCCACACTGTGTAATGGTTCTGCCTCCCGTGGCTCCTCCCAGATGGTGATCCAATGCTCAAAGCCAGAAGTAGGCTTTGGGTCAGACAGGAAGAGCCTCTGCTTTCTACCTGAGCCCACGGTTGGGCGGAAGTTGGCAAATGCTCTAACATAGGGGTGATACAGAGATGCTGAAGAATCCACCGGCCACCCGCCCTGGGTAGATTGACAGGTGTCCCCTTGGAGAGTGAAGTGAAGCTGCAGATACTGTGTCCATCTCACAGAAGAGAGAATGGACGCCTGGGATTGTCCAGAACCTGAGTCCCAAGGATGGACCCAAGTGCTCAGAACACTGCGCCTTGGCCTGTGGGTAGACCGTATCTTCTGACAACTTTAGTGTCTGCGCCTGAGAGTGGACAGGTCAGAAAGTGCCAGGTCAGAAACAGGCTCACTCACGTAAATGTGGGGGTTTTGCACAGAACTGCATGAGATGTGGGGGCTTCTGTGGGAGGCTCAATGGGAGCTGCTCACATCTCTTCCTGCTAGGCAGGCTGCGAGTGAGCTCAAGACTCCTAATCTCTGGATGAAGCTTGCTATGGCTCTCTGCTCCCCCCCCCCCCCCCCGGGCTGGTCTTTGGCCTTCCCAGGATATTCTCTCATCAGGTAAGGCCGTCAAAGGGCACCTGCGCACATGTATCCCACAGAGAGGGCACCTGCGCACATGTATCCCTCAGAGAGGCTCCTGATGCTGCAGAGTGGCTGACAGCAAGGAAGCCCCTCGGGACTAGTGCAGTTCCACCTTCTTCTCATATCTGGATTAGGATAGATCAGGGAACTGGCCCAGAGAAGTCAAGTGACATGTCTAAATCCACACAGCAAGTTCGATTTGAAAGGATGAGTTCAGAATCAGACTTATTTTCTGACTTGCCTTCCTTGAGCCAAGAGCCCCTCTCCATCCCATGCATGCTTCAGTTTCCTCACGGCACATAAAACACACAAATAGCTTACACATGGGTGTCTTGATATACAGAAGCTGTTCTCTGTCCAGTCTCCTCCTCACTGATGGGGGAGGGAGATAGACTCAGAATGTAGCATAACAGACTCAAGTTAGACAGCAGCAAGTACTGTCGGAAACACAACGGGAAGGAGAGAGAGATCCGGCCCCTCTTTTTTTTTTTCCCTCCAGTACTTATGTTTGCTTTGGTTTGTTGGGGGTGAGTTGTACGTTACATGGTAACAGGACTCTGAGGCAGGGGGATGGACTTGGTGGCTTATCAGCACCCCTCTTAGCTTCTGTCCACTTGTAGGATACTCATTCGCTTCTTTAGAGTCACTGGCCGGCTCTGAGTCAGTCTCTGTCTGGTCTGGCAAGTTGCTTCTGTTTGTAGAGGAAGAAGGGGCAGAGGTGGGTGGAGGGGCTGGAAGAGAGGAGCAGCCATGGAGGACATAGAGGGAGGCTGCTGCCCTCTCTGCCAGGCAGCTAAGGGGAAAAGGCCTCTCCTTTACCCCTCCGTTTCCTTGACTCCATTTCAAACTCCAGTTGACAGCCTCCCGATAGGGCTTCCCTGCTTGTGGCTTGTGCCTCAGTGCCTGTCCATCACCATTCCAGTGGCTCAGTGGGCTGGCAGGAGAGACTGGCTTCTTCCCTGCTTGCTTGGAATCTCCCTGACCTTCCCCATCACCTTTGCTGGACAGGTGACCGAGAAAACTGATCAGAGACCTAACTCCGTGCGTGACACTGGCACGGAGTTCTAGTAATGACTGATACCTGGACAATGTGGGTGCAGGAACGAGGTCAGACACAAAGCAGAACTTACTAATACTGGGATCTGTGCATAGCCTGACAGACCAGCAAAGGACAGGCATCTGTCCTGGTGCATGCTTCAGCTGTCCATTCCTTTCCCACGACCTAGAGGCAGCTCGGTGGAGGCAGAGATTGCTTAACCCAGGAACAGTGGGAATCCGAGTTGGAGCCTGAATCACAGGTCCACATGGTTCCCTCAGGCCCTGTGCTCACAGTTTTCAATGCATCATTCGCACAGACACAATGACTGCCAGTTGCCAGCCAAGATAGGCTCACCCGTAGGATGCTTTCCTGGTTCAGACTGTGGGCAGGGGCCTGATGTCTCTGCGTCTACTTGAGGCTTAGTGCAGGGAAGCCAGTGAGACATTTGTCTCAGGCACAGAATTTAACGGCACACACTTAACCTCTGGAATGTAGATAAATGTCCTAATACAAACTTATAAAATAGCTGCCCCCCCCAAATTAACTGCAACAACAACAACAACAACAACAACAACAACAACGACAACAACACAAAGCACAATTAAATGTAGGCAGGAAGCTGAAGTCACTGTAGGTGCTAAAGGTGGCCATCTGATTGGGTAAAACATACAGAAGGTTCTCCAGTGGGAATGAAGTTAGCAAGTGGTATTGGTATCATGAATTTTGCAACCGTACTAGTCAGGGAAACTGAACTAGCTCATTCAATTTTTGCGCTAAACACAATACTTAAGTTTAAAATAAGGTTGTGAATTTTAATATATTGGCTTTAACGGTCTTAGTATTCTCATGACTACTTTAATGTTCTTGACAAAATATTACCTATTAGGAGGTATGTAAAAAAAATGGGACACAAGGATTTCCTTTTGCTTCAGGCTCTGTTAGGACTCAGCTCAGCCTCCAGGGACTCCATCTCTGTCTCAGCGTTGGATGTCTTGTTCATTGGAGAGTTTTGCACTCATTTTGATTTTTAAAGATTTGCATAATAACGACCTCCTAGATGGATGGGTGGTGTTTGCTTTTTGACCCTGTGCATTTTGTGCCTGAGAATGATGTGTTGCTGTGAACTCCGTTCTGCTCCAACAGAAGGGAACATGCAAGACCTTCTCAGGCACCAGGGACTCTTGGCATATGAGCATGTGCATGTGTATGCGCGCACGTGTGTGTGTGTGTGTGTGTGTGTGTGTGTGTATGTGTGTGTGTGTGTGTGTGTGTGTGTGTGTTCATGCGTGTGTATGTGAATTCGGGGTACTGGGAGAACCTGGGGTTGTTCTGCAGAGGTGAACACTAAGCTGAGTTGTTGGGAGTAAGGGAAGAAAGATGGGCTCCCTCCATAGCAGCTGGTTTCCAGCTCATCCATCAGGTCCCCATTAGGCCCACGAGGCCAAGAAGAGGTCAAGGCCTCTGAGTAATGGCACAGGCCCAGACAGGCTAAACTGACCAATTCCAGAAGACTTTGAGCACTCATCACCTTAGTGGTTCTTCACATCGAAGGATCTTTGAGTCTAACTTCCAGGGCCTCTGCTCTCACTGGTAGACTCTGGGAAGGCTCATCTTTGAGACCCCAATGTTGATTCCTCAGAAAGCCTTGACTATTCATTCACAGTCCTCTCTCTCTTTCTCTCTCTGACTATTCACAGCCCTTGCTGCCCCCCTACTCCACTGCACTGTTAGCTACAACCAGTGCGTGTGTGGACACAGAGGACCATTGCATATGGATGAGCATGACCACGGTGTGTGAAATGCAGTGACTGCTGTGAGTGTAGGTATGTGAGCAGTGTTTATGTGCGTTAGCTTGACCACTGCCTGCGTGGGTTAGCATGTCCAGACAGTGTGAGGCTGCATGGATGGGTGAGCTTTCTCTCCTGACGAAGCTCTGAGCTCTTGTAGGGCCCATCTGGCTGGTTGCATTAGGGACAGTGGCATCATACTGATAGTATGAGGCATCAAGTGACCTTGTGCTCTCATAGTGTTACTGCAGGACTAGATGCCCATTGCTGTCACATCAGGACCACAAGGAGAGCTCAGAGCTGACTTCTGGCCTATCAGAGCCCTGTAGGTGATCTTTGTCACACAGGCCTCCTTGCTGGGACTGAACAGTGTGGCAGGGCCCCTGTATTATGGAGTGCCTTTCTGGACCATTCTTTCTCCAAATGCTTGCTTGGTTTACCCATAATTTCCGCAGATCTTTGGTCCTGTTACTCAGAAAGGTCTAATCTGATTATCTATATGATCTGGCACCCCCACGCCACCTCTCACCTCCTTGTCTATTGTGTTTGGGTTTGTGGCCCTCATTACAGCATAAGATGGCTTCCTTCTGTCTCCTTGTATTAGGATTGGCTGTGAGATTCTGTTTTTCCTACTCATTGTTGCATTCCTAGTGCTGAGAGTAGTCATGGCATACAGTAGGTGCTTAATACAGACACTTTAGTTGCTAATTTTAGGGTAGGGGAAAAACAGCTTTCCCTAACTTGGCCTTGGTTTTCTTGTTAGCATGTGGGTGTCTAGACATTAGTCCCATAGGAACTGTCACAGCTCACACTGTGTCCTATGGTCTCTGATGTGCATCAGGTTGTCACTTTATGCTTCTGATGGCTTTCACATGCACAGTCTTATTCATGTACCTGGTGTTCCTGGGAGGAGGCTGTTAGGACCCTGGAGGCTCCCCGTGTGGTAGAGAGATGCCCAGGCCTTGCTTAAGCTGCATCCAGAGCCTGGCAGGAGAGCAGTCCTCCTAGAGCCAAGCATCACCATCTTGTCCTGTAGGGTGGTCCTGGCCATCAAGATGATGTATGCTCTTTGGGGCCCAGGCTTGGGCAGTTGCTTGGGAGGTGGCTGTGCAGAGCTCCAGTCTCTCCAGGCTGGGCACTCTTCCAGTTATCAGCTACTGTGCTGTCACTGCTCTTGATTACTTTCCAATGAAGGATGATTATAATAAAGGACATTAATCAGGGAGCACGGTGGCTCACGCTTGGGGGTTCTCCAGCCTGGTTTTGTTAGAGCTCAGGGTGGCTCAGTTCATTTCTAACAAGAGGCAGGCAGGCATGCCTATTCCTAAAGGACAGTTAGGAAGGCCAGGCCCAAGAAAGGCCTGAGATATTGGCAGTTGTGCTGGGACACTGGGTCTCTGAACTGAAGCGAGTGAAACCAAACTGAAGCAGGCTAAGTCAAGCCAACTGAACCAAACCAAAGCAAGCCAAACGGAACCAACAGCCCTGCTTTGTGACATTTTTAGTTACTCTGCTGTGACTATTCCCACAATGGCTGACTCCAGGTACCAACATGTTGTCCCTGGAGGAAAGTGGGGCAGAGATGGACACCGTCAGTGTCTATAAGCCATATCCCCACACAGTGCCAAGGTAACAGCCTCTAATGTCCTTTCAGAACTTTCCAGTTCATAAGGCATTGCTCCTGCTCAGTTCTCACCTGTTTCATAGCAACCCTTTTGGATGGGCAGCTATCATTATGCTCATTCTTTTCAAATGATAAAACTGAGGCTTCACAAGACCAAGTGAGGCAGGAAGGGAGGAGAGAGGGAAGCAGGTGAAGCTAGTGTGGGAAGGAGTGATGGAAATCCCTCCTCGACAAGCCTTCCTATCCCTTTCCCAAGATTTCCTGGAGTTTTCCATTTAAGAGGGCCGGCTTTGGGTGCCAGAGCACACAGGGTGTTGCTGCCGAGGTGAAAGTTCCCTTAGTTTGTGGGTGACCTTGGAGATCATTCATTTGTTCAGTGATCTTCACGGAGGACTGGGGGGGGGGCTAGGTAATGCTGGGCTGTGGAAATATAGGGGGCAAAGAATCATGGTCTCTGACTATAGAGGACACCGTCTAGCTGGAGGAGAGATACCCAGAGCAAGCGAGGTTAGTGCTATGACACGAACAGCAGCAGCCATGCACTTCCCAAGGCCAGGGAGGATAGAGGAGGCAGGCTGAAGCCAGAAGGGTCCCTGTGGAGCTGGTAGGTGGAACTAAGGGGGGGGGGATTGTGCCCCATATGGAAGAAGCTGAGTTAGGTGTAAACACTCAGAGAGAAGAGGTTACCAGGCTGGTGTAGGCAGTTGGGGATCTGAAGCCGCAGGTCTTGAGGTAGACATAATCCTCCTGGGGGAGGGGAGGAGCTCTGCTCCTATTGGGTTGTTCTTAAGGCCGCTACAGATCTGCCTTTTTGGGGATCCGTGTTTGTGAGCATGTTGTTTCTGTAAGTTTGCTCCCAGGAACCCGAGAGGCAGGGTGGTGGTGCTGGTCTAACCAGCCAAGACCACAGCTGAGTGTGAGACCTTTGCACCCTAACTGCCCTTAAATTCCTGGCTCCCAGGGCCCAAGAGAGGTTGAGGTGCTTGGAATCTTTGCTTTGGCTTCTGCCCAAGACCCTGGCCACTGAAAGGACAAATGCAAGGCGTGGATCTCGTATTTGCTTATGTTTAGATTCTGGTGACAAAATACTGTGGTTGGAGGGGGGGGGGGTCACCAAGGCAGATCACCTGTTGGAAAGGGCAGAGCAGGGCTGGTCATCCTCAGAAGGATGAGAGAAGGGCTGAGGTAAACCCTCCTCTGCTCTGCAGAACCTTTTCCTTCCCCTTGTCCACATGTGAGAAGAACACTGGTTTAGATGCATCGCAGACCACTGCTTCTGTTCTAGGAAGTTCATAAGTAGGAGTTGCATATGGTCTTTGAAGCCCTAAGTGGCCAAGTAAGAAGTCAGCTACCCCGTGATGCTTTGAATGAGGATGGCTCCCACAGGCTCATATATTTGAATGCTTGGTCCCCAGTTGGTGGAGCTGTTTGGGAAGGTTTAGGAAGTATGGCCTTGTTGGAGGAGATGCATCACTGAGGTTTCACAAGTACACACCATTTCCAGCCAGTTTTCTCTGCGTCATGATGTGAGAGCAACGGTACTGCTCAAGCCCTATGTGTGCCTGCTTGTTACCATGCGCTCCACCAGGACAGTCAGAGACTCTAACTCTCTGAAACTGTGAGCCCCAAATTAAATGTTTCTTTTTTAATAAGTTGCCTTGGTCATGGTGTTTTATCACAGCAACAGAAAAGTAACTTAGACATACCCTAAAGCCACGTGTTGGAAAGATTATTCAGCATGGTGCAGCAGCAGATCCTGCCTAGCAGCTCTAGGTGGGCTTGTGATGTCTCCTAGCATAGGCACCAGACTGGGAAGGAAAATAGATTTTGCAATGGCCCTGGCTCCTCTTGTTTGTGGCAGCAAGGATATTTCTCTCTCTCTCTCTCTCCTACCTTCTCTCTGTTAGGCTCTATGTGTCTGCACACATACATGTGTGATGTCTTTCCTTTCCTTTCCCCTTCCCTTCCCTTCCCTTCCCTTCCCTTCCCTTCCCTTCCCCTCCCTTCCCTTCCCTTCCCTTCCCTTCCCTTTCCTTCCCTTCCCTTTCCTTTTCTTTTCTTTTCTTGTTTTTTTTTGAGACAGGGTTTCTCTGTGTAGCCCTGGCTGTCCTGGAACTCACTCTGTAGACCAGGCTGGCCTCGAACTCAGAAATCTGCCTGCCTCTGCCTCCCAAGTGCTGGGATTAAAGGCGTGCGCCACCACCGCCCACGTCTTTTCATTGAAATGACATCGGGGTTGGTTTTCTGTGTGCCAGCCACCGGTGTGTACAGAGTCACTTTGGGGAATCTGGGGGTCCTTTCTAGAAATCTAGGGGATGGAAACAAACAATTTGACTCTCTCTCACTAGTCAGGCTACAGCGATCACTTTGACAACTCAACGGCCTTGTCCCAAGAGTACCTGGATCTTTCCTCTGCTTTTCAGCATTAGCTCGGAGTCAGTCCACTCTGAAATCTTTACGGACAGAGATGCTCACTCAGGGTTAGCGAGGTGAGCTGACTTTCCCTGGGATGCATGGCAGGCTCCCAGCTTTCTCTCTTCACAGTGAACACTAATTGAAAAGTCCCTGATTTAATTTACTGATGAAGCCCCACTGGCACGCACAGGGAGTGTGTCTGCTGGGGGATGGTCTGCCTTGGTTAGCCTTTCTTCAGGCAGCTGCTGCTCTTGGAGAGGGAGAAGCCCCTTAATGGCATGGGGGAGGGGCTTCCTGAAAGCCTTCCTTTAGTTACCATTTCTGTCAGTCTTGGAGCTGAACCCTGAGACTGCAAAATGCCTATTGTCTCTGCCCCAAGAAAACTTGTAGGCCTGTTTTTTTATAACAATACTCTCTACACTCTACCAGAGACCATGCAGACAATTGGCTGTAGCACCTAGCTTACACTGTCTTCTCTCTCATACAAACATGTCCAAAGCCACTTGTCCAAAGTCACATAGTGAATAACATTGCTTATGTGGCCCATGGTATTGCACTGGTCTAGACTGGGCTAGCTGAATGGTGGTGGCCACCAAACCTTGAAGCCTGGGGTGAGTTACAGAAGGGGACCAAAAAGGGGAACTGAGCTTTTTCGTCCAAATGATGTCATCAGCAGAGACAAAAAAGAAAAAAAAAAAAGCCCATCTCCCCTCTCCAAGTTTCTTCTCATTAATTTAATCTAATTTGCTCACAACATTCTTTGGTAAACAGTGGCCTCTCTTTAATAAGCCAGGTTCTTCCCCCCCCCCCCCGACCCCACAATTGTGTCTCTAATCATCCAGTGTATCAGGAAAGACTTGCTGCTAATTGTTGCCAGGCATTGCACTACCCCGTGTGTCAGGTAAAAGGATGGCAGCGAAAGATAATTATAATCAGATCTAATTAGTAATTATAACAGATCCTGACTAGAAATTGTTTTCAGTTAAATATTCCCCGAGAGGTGCTAATGGTCTCCGGGGCATGCTGAGTGCCATGGAGCAAGGGGCTTGTGAGGGTAGTACTACCTCATATCTCATCCCCGACCTTCTGGTAAGCGAAGGAGACAGAGCCAGAGAGAGCAGCTTCGGGAACTGAGCTGGTGGGTGAGTGTTTGGGGTTTCAGGCCCCACCAGGCTTGCCTTCTCTATCTACGTCTGGGGCGAAGTCTTCTCTCTCCTCTACAGTGACCATGGAATCCCCCCACCAATTCGTTTATTCAGGGGATCAGGACATAGAGGCTTGGAAATTTCTGGAACATCAAAAACAACACTGGACATTGCAGAGCCCAGCGTGGAGTGGAATACTTAACTGCTAGAGTCACTGCTGGACTCCACCAGGTTAGATTGCTGTGGACGCTCTGATGAAATCAGACGGAAGCTGCCCTCTCACACTGTTTAATGGCTCTTGCTCCAGGACCATCTCTTCCTTTTGCCTCCGGCAAGTCTCTGTGCAAGCTTGGGGCCATCTTACTTCTGTTAGCCAGAATTGAATTAACCAGCACTTCCTGTCCTTACATCCAGGTCCTACATCCTGCACAGCTCCAGTTTGGAGACCGCTGAATCCATTATCACATTGGGCAGCAACCGTGGCTCCCCACTGCCTGCCTGGCTCAGCCTCCTTAGCATCACTCAAGGCCCTTTCTTTCCTCTGATTCTGATTCTTGCTCCCAGCACTCACTGCATTGCCAAACACTACCCTCAGACACGGTAGTGTTTACTAGCTGGGCCTTTGCTCATGTCACTGTGGTGGGATTTTATTCTCTAGCCATCAAGTCCCCCTCATCCACCTGGGGACGTTCCTAAGCCGCTACTTCTCGAAGGTTCCTTAGCTGATATGATGCCTCCTTAGCATTTCGTATGGACAACTCAAGGTGCTGTTCAGTCTCCTGTGTCAGCATGTGGCGATAGGGCTCCTCCCTCCCCTCGGAATTAAAGCCACCAAGGGCACAGAGGATGTGTGACTATCTCTGCATCTCTCCATCTCATCTGGTACAACGCACACAGTAGGGATTTCACAAAGACCCGGAGAATAACTAGCTGAATACGAGTTAATGAGAAGCTGCTACCCACCAACTGCATGCTAGCAGTGGCACCAACGCTTTAGACTACCTTGTTCTCTCTCAGGCCCCACTCTTAAGCCCGTCTCATCATTGCATGCCCTTGGCTTGCTATAGTGTGATTAGATAGATTTCAGTCAGAGGACTCAGGAATGCTGAAATCCCACTTAAACCAGCCCTGGCAAAGCCATCTGGGATTTTCGGCACTAAACAAGGCTGGTGAAGTGGAGGGGCTGCATTTTAAGCTTAACTGGAGTTCATTCATACTTAAATTCAAAGAGCCCTTTGTGGCCAGTGGCTACTACTGGGCAACTCAGCCCATAGCCTTTGGAGAACTCACTGCTACAGCAATGTGGAAAGGCTAGACTCCAAGCCTTTGTGGTGACAGGTTAGACCAGTGACTCTCTTTGATTTGTTTGGAAACAAAATTCATGAGCTTTATTTTTCTTGCATTCTTATTTTTTTTCTCTCTGTGGTGGTGTGGGCATGTTAGATTCATTAACTCCTCTGACCAGAATATAAAACGTTCTAACAGGGAACATTACTCCTGCACCACGTCAGGATTAGAGGTATACCTTTACCTCGTTTAGAACCTGTGGGCTGGTTGTTGCCAGTTCTGCACACCTGTGTACCTGTTTGGATCTGCACATGACCCCAGTTCTGCCATCTGCTACCTTTGAGAGAAACATCTTTGAGCTCTCTCAGATGGGCCTTTCTCTGTCTTTTCCGCTGTGTCTTACTTCCTGACTATGAGCTTTGTGCCCAAGGCAGGGCATATCAGCAGGAAAGTACTGCTGGGAGTCAGTAGGCGCCTCTCCTACTTGTCTCCGCTCACCTGTGGACTCCTAGGGAAGTGGCTGAGGTTGCAGAGGGCAGCTTGGTGGGCTGTGAAGCTAGCCTGGCTCTAGTCCAAGCATGAATGGCTGGGTATGGTTGTAAGCCCATGTCATTCCTCTATCTTTGCATTGGTAGAGGATCCAGGTGGGTCTCAGAGGCTAAGAAAGCTTCTATGGGGGTGAGGGGGGGGCAGGGACACATAGGCAGACCTGTAGATGTACATTTCCAGATGGGCACTCGTTTGTATCTTCTTGCGTACCCCACAAGCCACTTTCCCTCCTTCATCTCAAGGTGAAGCCTCACATGAAGCAGGTGGGAGCCACCTCAGCTCTTCCTGGGTTCTTCTTACACATACATTGCATGGAGCACTTCCTAGCTAGGATACGGATTCACGAAGTTCAGTTCCAAATTCTGGGCTCTTTAAACTAGAACAGCTGTTAGCAGAGTGAAACTCGTGCCCACTCACCCATGACAATTCGATTAGTTTGTCCAAATTCCAGTCATGTTCACACTTCACCTACAAACTCTTTAAAGCCTGCCCTTGCCATCTCCCCTGGCACAACAGGGCACTGCTTGTCTCTGCCACCCCACACCTCCTTTTCCTGTTCTGTTTTCAGTTTATCCCCACCTGTGGTATGATCTCGCTGAAGGGTGGCTGAGATCAGGGTACATCTCAACTTGGTGACATAGATGCATGCTGCCATCAAGGTGAGCCATGGTCAGGGGTGGGAAGACTAGAATGTCACATCTGCCAGAGGGAGCAGGCATTATATGATGGCTGCCAAAGAGGCAAATGGGCCTACCACTGCCAAGGCTTTGCAAGAGAAACCAGAGATCTGAATTTTCAGACAAAAGCTCCAGATTCTTAAATGTGGGCAATAATTGTAAAAACATCTAATGACACTCTAGGAGCTAACCAGCCCCATCTCTGAGCTTGCTCTCTGGCCTGCTAATTGCCAGCTGAGGCTCATGAAGCTGGGTTCAGCCATTCAGACAGTCCCCACTTACTCAGACTGTGAGGTTATAGGTGCATGACTCAGCTACAAACCCCTGCTGCCCCGTACAGAATACGCCTGACATCTGCCTCATTCGACCTGCACATCTATGGGAAAGAGCTAAAACAGGCAGTATGAGCCTGGGGCTGTCTTGATGACCCCCTTCATGCCCCCTGGCAAGCTGAGATGGGTGTGGTCAGAAGTCATTGCCTCTAGAAGTGCACACCTTGGAGGAAAAGTAATTCAATTAATCCCTGGCTTCCAGTGAGTGTTAAAACCGTCTCCCCTGGAGAACTGTTTTCAGTTATGGGATTTTAGGACTAGTGGCTAGAGACTCAATCTCTCCTTTTCTCTCTTTGGTGTGGTGTCTCTAGTCACTCAGTAAGTGGGAAATAAAGGATTTGTGAGAAAATAGAACACAGTCAAAAGGTAAATTGTGGGCTTAAAGGCTCCTAAGAGACGGACACAGGTTTGGAAGCGTTCCTGGCCTGTCACTATTCTTTGCTCAGAATTCAGCTTCCCGAGGCTCCGGTTAGCACCACAGAAAGGTAATCTTGCAAACTGATTTGCCTCTGTTACATTTCATTGGTGTAGAAGCTGAACAGGCCATTGCATTACAGTAATAACATCAACATTTCACCCACCTTTGCCTTAATTATTTTTCTGTCTTGCCAATGGAAGCTGTTTAATAAGATTTACAGGCAGTGAGGCAGAGGGGTGAGCGGGTGTGCAGCTTAGATAATCGGCCCAGCCGATTTCCCTCCAACCCCGCCCCTCGTTGGCGTCACCGGTTTAAAAAAAAAAAAACCCACAAACTAAAAGCTTTGCAGCACTTAAGTAATAATAATGTCAACATTTCACCTCCTCCCCCTTTAATTATTTTCCTCTCTGTTCTTGCCACCCGAATCTGTTTAGATAAGATCTCCATATAGATAATAACCAAAGACTCTCATTTTCGTAGGCAGATAAGCCATAGCTTTGCTGAGCTCTTGAGTGCAAAGGGTGCTGGGCTGGTGGCAGGCCTGCTCTTAGACCTTCCGGGAGTGCTTGGGGTCGGATGATGACAGCAGCTTAGCCAGAGGATGTGGACACTGGGGTGGGGTCCTAGCCTGGGAGGCAGGTGGGCAGTGGAGGCTGGAAGAGGAACAGGAGCCAAGTTGGTGAACCTGCTCTCTCTGCAAGACCCAAGTCGGGAAGAATGGTCTCATTGGTTTAGGCAAGGGTGGGGTGGGGTGTTTTGATTGTACATCCCATGAGGTAATTTTTCACTGCTGGGCACACAGCTGTTGAACAGCTCTGGCTTTTTATCCACTTAGTTAGGAGGATGTGAGGCGGTACTTCAACCTTTCCGAACTACAATTCCCCCAAACTGCAGAGGTGGGTTACTGTGGGTTGATTGTCTATGGATACCCTGAACCCCAACTCACATGTTAAAACTCTTCCATCCAAACCTGAATCGGGCCCAGCCCAGCTGAGCTTCCAAAATGAGATGAAATCTGGTGGGTTCGGCGTGGTGTGGCCACAGGCAGATGCTGAAATCCCAACGCTCAATGGAAAAATGTTTACAGATGAGGTGTTTGGGGAGAGATCTGAGTTAGATGATATCATGAGAGCGGTAGTCCTCTCTCAGTGGTGTTAGTGTCCCTAGTAAAAGAAGAAGGAGTCCCTGTCTGTGGTCATGCCCCAGGAAAGGACTGGTAGGGACCTAAAGCAAGTGCTCAGCAGAACCCGGTCCTGCTGGTGCCCTGTTCTTATAATGAAGACCAATTTCAGAACTGTGCGGAATAAATACTTAAGCCACCCGCAGCTTGCTGTTTGTCATAGCAGTCTGGACTGACCAGCAGATTGGTCTAGAACAATCATTCTTAAATTTTAGGGGGTGAGACTGTAGAGCTCGTCTCAGAAATGCTTGCAAACATTCTGAATTTTGCAGCTGAATTTTTATGGAGCTTAAAGGCCCATGGCGGAAATGTTGGCAACAAGCTGAGTTTCTTCCTTGAACAGCAGCTCTGCATCTCTACACTGTCCTGGTCTCACTGACCATAGCAGCCTCTCCTAGGTCTCCATCCCATGTCCCCTTATAATCTGTCTGCAACCCAGCGTGTGTGTGTGTGTGTGTGTGTGTGTGTGTGTGTGAGAGATCCTGTTTCCCCTTTGTTAAGAATCCCTTTGCAACTCTGCTGTTTTCAAGGCTGAGGTTGGGAGGTGGATTTGGTAGATAGCTAACTCCTTCCCTTCCACAAGGCTTTGTACAAAGGCTAAATTCCAGAGAGGACTCTGAATTGGCCAGATCAAATAGAGAAACTGAATTAATAATGAGAACCTTCCCATAACAGCAGCCCCGGACTTAGACAGCTTTACTGGGGAATTCTAGTAACTAGAATCATTCCTCCATGGAACCTTACAGAAAAACAGAAGAGGGAAACTTTGCACCTCATTCTACAAGACCAGTAAACACTCAGATTCTAAAGACAGATGAGGGTATTACAGGAAAAGGGAGCTAGGGGCTGCTGTCCATCATGAATATAGATGAAAATTAACCAACAAGGTGTTAGTAAATGTAAGACACACTGACACAGTGACCAAATGGGATGCTCTAGTCCTGAGAATTGAAGGGTTGTTGGGTAATTTCCAATTAATAGAGCACATTAGTAGAATAAGGAACGTACCCCATATGATCATGTTAAGCAAGCAGGAAAACATATCACAGAACCTGACACTATTTAAGACAATGACTCTCAACAGAGTACTCATCAGCACAGAGTTATAATTTGATAGGACAAATAAGTTCCGGTGTCATGTTACACAGTAGGATGACCACGGTTAGCAATACAGTTACACGCATTTGAAGATAGCTGAACCAGGGGATACCAATGCTCTTGCCACAAAGAGATTCTGAATATTGGAGGTGGTGGATATGCTAATGACCTTTGCTCACTGATAACATATGCATGTTTTGAAGCATCACAGTGTACCCCACGAACATGCAGAGCTTTGTATGTCAGTTAAGGATTAAATAAAACACCATCTCAACAAAGTAGGAGCATATGGGTACTTTAACCTGATTCATAGCATTGATGGAAGCTACTCAGCTGCCATTACATAGTGTGGTGAGATGATTTTCTGTAATCTTGGAAACCAAACTAGAGGGTCTGTTCTTACCACTTGCATTCAGCATTGGCCTGGAAGTTGTGGCTGGTACAGTAAGGATGAATGGCTAAAGAACGGGAAAGAATTAAACAGTCTTTATGTGCATACGAGATGATTCTGTATGCAGAAAATCTTATAGAATTCAGAAAAAACAATTAGATTTAAAAAAAAATAGTCAGCAAGGTCACAGGATCCAAGATCCGTGTACATAGAGTCCCTGGCTTACAGTATGATAATTCAACTAATGACTTTTTTCTTTTTTCCGTTTTATGAAGGTGTGAAAGCAACTTGCATCCAGGGCAAACTGCGCTTTGAGTTGTCTTTTCCTGGGCTGGCGGGTGTGTTTCCACACTCTCAAGAGGCTGGGCAGTGAGCCACAGTTTCCAAGCAGCCCATGTTAGTGAAGGTATGTGACTGTTACTCTACAATGCACCATGTGGCTAAGCAAGGATGTTTGGCAGCTCAGGCATATTAAATGCATTTTTACCAGATGAAGGAGTTTATTGACAAGTGACTCCATCTATACAAAACCAATTATATTTCTATACTAGCAATGAACAATTCAAAAATAGGGTTAAAAATAATTCTATAACCCCAAAAGGAACAGAATAATTAGGAATATGTTTGACAAAAGGCTCTCTTGGATATTAAAATTCATGAATGCTCATGTTCATTATATGAGGTGACACAATATTTATATATATCCTGTGTATAGCCTCCTGTACCCTGTATATGCTCTGTAGGCAGCTCACCATGCTTGATGCAATGTAAGTGTCACGGGGACACCCATTACACTATATTATTTAGGGAATAAGGACAAGAAAAAAAGCCTGTGTACAGATGTAATAATTTCGGATACTTTTGTGGATACAGAACTCTGGGAGGCAGAGTCTGGCTTAGGTTGGTCCATCTATAAAATGGGTTATCTCCAGTATCCTAGTGACTGTGTGTGGGAGGAAGTGAGCAGAGGGGGAAGTAGAGTGTTTGGGTTAGAGCAGAGCCAGCTTTTCTGGAGAAGGTGTATGGCCCTCCTCCTTCTCCCTTCTCATCACCACCATCACCAGATGCCACCTGTGTCATCTCATAGCCTTTCCTGACATATTTACATGGGACGATCTTGCTTTATACAAACATTTGACCAATTTGTGAGAAGGCAAGTGCTTTGTTAGTATTCTCAGGTTGTAGGGCTCAGCTATTTATTCTTGAGAGAAGGGGCCAGATGTGTGTGTGAGTTTCTCGGGCCTGTGAAAAACCTGCTCCGTATAGCCAGGGCAGCAGTCAAGCCCTGAGAGATGTGACAAGAAGAAAGTGAAGCAGCCATCAATGCGACTCTAGGGGACAGAAGGTTGATGTGGTTGTCTGACTTCCAGGTTCACTGAGGGACAGGGCCTGCCAGGAAGGGCCTTCTGGAACCTTTAGTTAACTGTCCAGGATAAAACTCTGACTCTGTGGGCCCGGAGATGCCATGAGTGTTCTGAAAGGCTTCTACAGCTCACAGAGGCTGAGTGGCGTCCTAGCCTCCAACCATGATTGAATGTGGGAGGGAAACAGGCAGTTGTGAGTCTGCACAGCATTTGAAGAGGGCCAGTTCTGATTCTGGCTCCTTCCCTATCTTCTGTGAGCTTGGGCACCGTAATGGGCCTCTCTGGTGACATGGGCCTGCTTGATAGAGTTGGCAAGAGGGCAAGAGAATGCTCATATGTGAACTAATGTGGCCCTGGAAGGCATACAGAGGAACTAACTGGACTTGTCTTTGTTTTTTTTTTCTCCACTCAGAAACAGCTGATATCTTGCCATTTCTGTGGACAGATGATGTGCCCAATGGCGCATATCCAGGGGCAGCTGCCTGAGGTCTGGGAGCAACAGATTTGGGGATGGGGGTTTGAAGCTAGGTCCTATTGCTATGCTTATGAGCAATCTGGTCTGACGATCAGAATTGCCTGTGAGTGGACGCCAGGGTCTTGAGCATGGGTGACCCAGCTCTGATGAAGCTGCCACCCCTGCTCTGACATGTTGTCATGTCCTGTACCATCCCAGCACATGCCTTTTCTTCCTGATGGGAGCCTTGACGCACTCAGTTACAATTGCACCAAGTCTCAGCTTGCCTTTCACCTTGGTGAAAAGCCCTCCCCACTCCATATTAAACCACGCATGACACTGTCCACGCTGGAATTCCTTTAGGGATGTGCCTGTGTTTTACTGTTATTGTCTGGACCTTTCACTATGCTCTTTGGATGCTGAGTTATTTTTTGCAGCTGGCGTGCGTGCATGGCATGAGGTTGACATTACCGAGGTCATTATTAGGCTCTGCCTCCCCTTTTAACAGTCTGTACACTCTGCATCATATCATGACATGCCCATGACACATCAAGATCTTGCTAACAGGTTTGCAGCCTACACAAGGTTTGGTTGTTACTCAATGACTTCTGCTGTCCGGGACTCC
Source organism: Montemys delectorum (assembly GCA_019843815.1). NCBI lineage: Eukaryota > Metazoa > Chordata > Mammalia > Rodentia > Muridae > Montemys > Montemys delectorum. Next base: position 26,588 of record JADRCD010212240.1, on the reverse strand, counting down.
TCTTGCAACAAGGCCACCACCCTGGAGGTAGCACCGTGTCTTTATATATTCTCTGACTTTTGATCCGGGATGATACTGCACTGGTGGGAAGAGTTCTGTCTGTAGAGCCATGGCACACTGTGTTGTGGAGATACTGGTTAGAGGGGGAACATCTTGATGTGACTCTAGATCTTCTCTGCATTGTCTTCTCCCTTAGGACAGACCCTCCCAATTCCTGGAGCTCTGTCCCAGAATAAGATACTCCATCTGTGGATAAATTCATTTCGTCCCTGTAGAAACCGGCACGCAGGAAACTCAGTGTCTGCTTGAATACTCCAAGAGACAGAGCACTTACCACTCCACTAAGCTCAGACTCTCAGTTTTAATTGCTAAGATAAAACACATCTTGCCCAGCCTGGTTCCGCTCTTGAGCTCCATGAAATAAATCTATTTTCCTTCTTCAAATATTTGAGAGGGAGCCTCTCCCTTTCAAGTCGTCTCCACAGCAACTTCCCCACTTAATTTTTCCCCACTTAATTTTTTTTTCTTTCTCCATCTTTTCTCATGTGTGTTTACACATGTGTAGGCACAGATGTGTGTGAATATACAGACATTTGAGTGTGTATGCAATACCAGAGGTTGATGTTGGGAATTGGTCTAGATCTCTCTCTGCTCTTCCATCATAGTCAATGAGGCAGGGTCTCTCAATCAAACCCAGGGCTCACTGATAATGGCTAGTCTTACTAGCCAATTTGCTGTGGGGAGTCCCCTGTCTCTGCTTTCCAAGGCTGGAATTACAGATGGAACACCATCCTCACTTAGCATTTACGTGGGGACCTCTGTTCCTCACAGCTGCACAGCAAGTACTTAACCACTGAGCCATCTTCCCAGCCCCTCTCCCTCTTCATTTAAATGTACATTTAGTATATACCTTATACCTTTAAATGCCTGAACCAAGGACTAGGTCTGTGTCTATCAGGATGTACTGACCTCCCAGCACTTCCTGCAGTTGTTTTTAATGTGTCTTCTCTCAAGGTGATGACAATTCCGTTGGTGCCCCTAGGTCAGTGTATCAGAGTAAATGGCTGGACGTTGGATATGGAGGGAGACATGAGGCTCAGTTGGGCCTCCTAAGGATCTGCAGTGTTTGTCCTGTCCCTGGTTGTGTTGGCCATCCCTAGAACCTGTGGGGATGGTATGAGGAAGATAGCTTCCGGGGCTGTACCGATTCCTGGGGAAGCTTGTAAAGGCATCATAGATACCCCTATGCACATGGCTGGACCAATTGAAGCAACACAGTAACAGAGCTGTTGCCATCGCCACTCCAGAATCAGCAAGACTTCTTTTCATTAAAAACTTACATGTGCACGAGTGCTTTGCCTGCATCAATGGATACGAATTGTGTGCAAGCCTGGTGTTTGTAGGGACCAGAAGAGGGTGCCACATCCTATGTAACTGGAGTTACATAGGGTGACAGATAGGCTGCCATGTAGATTTTAGGAACAGAGGAGCCTGGGTCCTCTACAAGAAGTGTCCATAGCCACTGAGTTGTCTCTCCACTCACAGTATGCCATCTTTTTTCTACATAAAATTAATCACTGGATGCTGGAGAATTGGCTCAATTGGTAAAGGGTCCTGGGTAGGCTTGAGGACCTGAGATCAGATTTCTAGCAAGCACATAAATAGCTGGGCATGTACATCTGTAACTACAGCCCTGGGTTGAGAGGATGGGAGGACGAAGAAACAGGAGGGTCCCTGGAAGCTCACAGTTAGCCACCTTAATTAAGTGAGTGAGTACAAGTTCAGCAAGAGACCTTGCCTAAAAAAAAAAAAAAGTCTGGAGAGGGTGGAGAGGGATGGATCAAGACACTCAGCATTGACCTCTGGCTTCTGCATGCAGCTGCACATCTATGCATATATGCACACCTGCACAACCCCCTGCCCCCCGCCCCCGCCCCCCAGCCTACCTCCCCTCAAAAGACACAGAAAACCTATTACTGTCTAGACCTGGCTTCTGGCCACAGGTCATTGCACCCCCCCCCCCCGCCTCTGTTGTGTTTTGGCCTAGTATGAAGTGGTGGATGCCCCCTTTGGGTTGGGTCCTCTCCCACTCTCCCAGGTCCCCACTCACCTTGTCTATGACCTCTGTGAATATGCTCCTAGAGTGGGGTGTGTGGATGTGTAACTTTGCCGCTAAATCTTTCCTAAAGCCCCACCCTCCCTCAGCCCACTGGCCGCCGGGGAAAGGCTTCTGTTGAACGGCGTTTTCCTTTCTCATTTCATGCTGTAATGGGGATTCATTGCCAGTTTTAAATCCATAATTTGCCATGAAAGCCTCATCTCAGGACTGGGCTGAGGTCAGAGCAGAGCAGCGATGAGCTATTTTTAGCCCTTTGAGGGCTCCCGGTCCAGCTCAGTCTTTCTAGACTCACCCTGGGCTGGCTCAGAGTCCCAGGGCTGACACCAGGATGCCGGGACAGGAAAGGGACAGTTCATTCATGTGTGGCATGGTATTTCTGCTCCAGTCCTATCTGCAGTGACTCTTTCTCTGCATTTCATTTGTCATTGGGGGAAATCAATAGAGAAGCAGACTCAAACTGATGAACTGGCTTTCTATCTGCCCCTTTCTTCTCTGGGGCTGACAAAGGGTAAGAGTTAATACCTTTGTCACTTCCCAAGAACTGGTCCATTTTCCAACAATGACTGATCCCTTTGATGAACATTCTCATGCTTTTCTACTGGGTGGACACTGAGGATGTAGCGGCACTCTTCATCCCTGTGTGCAGGGATGCATACATACCCACGTGTGTTTATTCAGAGACCAAGGTGTCTATGTGTATGGTTATGGGGGCATGAGCAGGAGTCTGTTCAAATGGCCAGTAATTATCTGGATATCTTGAACAAGAAATCTAGCAGAGTGGCAGGACAGAGGTAGCTCTGCCTGGATATTAGAAGCAACCCATGCCAGAGGAACTAGCCCCACGAAAGGTAGGCTAGACCAGGGTTCTTTGCAGGCAGTTGAATCCTGAAGGTTGCACAGGGAAGCCATGGAGCTGCTGGTCTTACACCAAATAGAGACTCCAGAGGATTTGGTCTTGACTTTTGCAGATCTCTGTGGTGTGACATTTGCTGAATAGGTGAGCATACTCTGCATGGCTCGGGGTCATGCTTGACTAAAACTGTGGAAGTACACATTATCCTTACTCTCAGAAGCTAGGGAAGAGGGACTCAGGGAACAATATCCTTTGTGTGGACCCCCAAGTCATGAATGGCTGTGTGAATGTCACAGGTAAAGTGTGGGATGGATTTCTACTTCACCTTTTCAAGCTCCTGGATTTACCCAGGAGAAGGTTGCCAGAGCTGTTAAACACCGTGGTGCTGTATCTCACACTGGGCAGTGGCAGGGCTAGGGGTAACAATGTGTGATTTTGAGTCCCTGGCTGGACCTCCTGTTCTATGTGGACCTGGAGAATTGCCACTGTTCTGGATATGGTGACATCACACTTTAGGGGCATGCCCTGGTGGGCCTCAGTCCCCTGGAGATGGAGATGGGGACGCTGAGGTGGGTAGATAGAAAGTATTAAGACGGTGGGTTCTCAAGGCAGGAGACTGGGTGCCCTTGTGTGTGCAGCAGATCCTAACTGGGCTCCTTAGGAGTTCCCTGCTTTTCCATGTCCTGGATTTGAAAACCCAAGAAGCTTAAGGGAGGTCCATTTGGAATGTCACTTCCAGCTTTAAATACTGAGGCTCTGGACAGGCCACATTAGGCTTCCAGGTCACTTGTGAAGTACAGGCCTGGTACTGGCTTCTCAGCTCTTGAAGAGTAGTAGCCTGTCTGCCTCTGCTGTCTACCTTGTGTGTGTGCAGGGAATGAAAGCTTCAAGTTTTGCCTCAAGCCCTGATGGCTCTGTAGGCCCCCTGGAGCTGTGGGAGTGGTTTAGTTCTCTGATGGCCTCTCTCCATGGTAGATGGTTCTAGCTAGGGAGGAGCCCCATGTCCAAAGAGGTGGAAATGACAAGTGCCACAGAGAGACCCAACCCTGTAGGTCAGCACTATGTAAGCCAGGAGTGCTCTTATCTCTCCTGGCCTCATTAACTGTGGTGTAGATACTCAGGGTGGTACAGAACCCATTTGTTAGATCCCAGAGATCACCGTCTCGAACTCCTGAGCCTGAGTCTTTGAATTTAGAAGAGAAGGATTTCAGTCAGTCAGTTTGGCAACTCCATAGCTTTTATAGTCTTGTTCATTTTGTCACCTGAGAGGGCAGGTAAGAAGAGTTACAGCAGAAAAGAAAGAGTGGGTAATGGCTAAAAGGAAGGGAATGGGAGGATACTGGGGGTGGTCTGGGCCACCCAGAAGGGCATAGCAAGAGAGGGAAAGGCCTGGTGTTCAGTGGAGTATACCAGAGATGGTGCAGACTACTCAGGCTGCCTCCCATCCATATGGAACTTGGGAAGAGAAGTATGTTTTTCTGTGCGATTTTTTTTTCTCTCTCCTCTCCCATCTCTGGCTTGTTTGCTGCACCTATTCAGGAGTGATTGAGGGTAATGAATGTGGCAGGAAACAGGCACACAGCCCAAATGAGATACAGCACCTAAGACCAGGCCACAGCCCAGGCTAAACAGACTTAATAAGGAGATAAAGAATCAATTCTGCTTGTCTTCCCTGCATGTGCCTGGGAGGGACCTCCGGGAATCCAGCTTCCTGCCTGCTGTTTCTATGAACGAGCTTCTCTAGGCCTGAAGCTGGTGCTCTGGGAGGGAGGGCTGCTGGTGGTGATTCTGGGCACTGAACAGCCATAGCAGCAATAGAACTAGCTAATATAATAACAGCCATATGCTTTCATGTCTTGCTGTGGATCAGGCACTATTTTGAGACATGCTTGCATATGCTGCTTCGTTAAGTCGTTCTTGTCACCACAAAGGCACTATGGTTATGTCTCCCACTTCCTATGCAGGCACAGGGGAGCTGAGTAACTGGATCAAGGTTACACAGCTGGTAAAGGAATGCAGCCAGGTTCTAAGTGTAGACAATCTGGCTTCCAGAGTCTGAGCTCTAAACCATGAGAGGCTACTGTGCCTCTCCAGATATTATCCAACATACCGTAACACCACGCCATGCCACGCCACGCCACACCACACTATACCATGCCGCGACATGCCACACGACCCAACAGAACACTAGGTATTTCAACATCACACTATACAACCAAACACCACACGACACTGTACCATTCTACTATGCCACATGGCCCCACACCGTTTGATACTATACCATACAAAACCACATATGGGCATACTACATACTACCACACCACATAGGGCTACCCCGTTCAACACCACACCACACCACACCACACCACACCACACACTACCACACCACAAAACACCATATCACACAACACCAACATGGCACAATATCATGTCACACAATACCATACCATACAATATCACCCCCACAAAACACAATAGCTTACAGTGCAGCACATGTATGTGATATAACACATATAACACTATACAACATAATAATTACTCAGTATCACACCATACAATACCGTACCATACAACACCAAGCCACACTATTCGCGTGAGCTCGGCACTGCTCTCTGCTTACACTAGCTTTCCTCTAGCTGTCCCCAAGCCCTGTTGCTTCAATTGCCATAACGGACACTCACTGAACACCTGGTGTGTATTTCTGGGCCAGGTATGAAGATTGCTAAATGCTCCTGTCGAGCTCCGTGTTAGAAGCAGACAAAAAAAAAAAAAAGTCAATCTCGATATAAGATGTTGTTGCCATGGAGCTTACAGATGACAGGAGAAGCACAGAGAACAACAGTCAGGCTACGGGATCTTCAGGAATGATCTTCCTAGAAGAGGTGATGCCTGAAGTGTATCTTGTCAGATGGGCAGCATTTAGCCAAGGGAAGATGCAGAAATAGTTGTAGGAAGGGCTGGAGGCAGGCTCCGAAGCACTGTGAGCAAAGCAGGTGTTTGGGGGCTAAGGGGTGGCGAATGATACTGGAGAGAAGGAAGATGGCACACTTCAGGGACCTTGTGGGCCATGGCAGGCATTCTGGGCCCTGGTGTACAGAGACAAATTCCCCCTGTCTCTCTGAATTGTTTCAACTGTCCCTACATATGTGTCATTTTATATCAAGTAGCTCAGGGTGGGGTTGTCCCAACCAGTACCTAGATTCAGAACCATCTAGAAGCCAGCGCTCTTCTGTACTCTATCAGCTCTACATCCATGATCGGATGTGCTCAAGTTACTCACAGCTCCTCTTTGTAGCCTTCTATAGTTTTGGAATTAAGAACTGAGAGCTTGTGATGGCTAATTTTTCATTGCCAACTTGGCTGGATTTAGAACCATTTAGGAGTCACACCTCTGGTCATGTGTGTGAGCGTGTTTCTAGAAAGAATTAATGGAGGAGGAAACACCCAGCCTGAATGTAGGTGGCCCCATCCCCTGGGGAGGTGGACCAGGCAATAAAAGAAATAAAAAAAAGAAGGGGAGCTGAGTATCAACAAGGGGCTTCTGATCTCTACTGGTGTGAAGAAACCTGGCCAGCGACGCTTACCCCTTGGGCTAAACTGGTCCCATCTGCTGTGCCTTATCCCCTTAAGCTCTAGGCTAAAACAAATCCTCTCTGAGTTAGGTTGCTTCTGTCTGTCATTTTGTCACAGCAACAAGAGAAGTAACTAATTCAGAATTGCTGCCCGTTCTGTGGGAGAGCATGTTAAGGAGAGTATCAGTTTGTGCTCTCAGTGTCTGGGGCTTGACGCCATTTTCACTGACTTAGTTTCTATCTTAAGAGTATGCATGTTTGGTTAGGAAACCTGACTTCTAATGGGAGCCTCAAAGATAGCAGAGTGAACATTAGACTGGACCAGGAGGCCAAGGACAGGGGAGAGCGGCCCGGGCAAAGCCCTTTTAATGACAAGCAGACATTCAACCTCCTTTTCTCACTGTAGTCCTCCTTCCTCAGCTTACTCTTTTTCCTTTGCATGGCATCCATTACCTGGAAACATTATAATGACACAGTTTACTAGTTGAATCTGACTGTCATTTGTCAGCTGCCTTGTACCCGACTAAATGCAAGCTTCACGGTGCCAAAGATGGCTTTGTCTTCCACTTGTTGAGGAATCTTGAGCAATTAGAAATGAAAAGCATTCAGGACTCATTTCATGATCAAACCCACGGTCTTCAGTTGCTCTATGGTGGAAGTCTTGGCTACCTGAGTCTTCTGACATTTGGAAAGATCAAGTGTAATGGTGCTCTACAGTCCTGACCCCGAAGCGCCTGCTCATGGTAAGAGTGTAGGTACTGTCATGCAAACACTGGTATATTGCTTTAAGATGGATGGAGTGTCACATAATTTTTTGTTAGATGGCACACACTCTTTCCTCATCCAGGGTTCCTCCTTCACAGGGTTCCTCCTACTGTTCCATAGCTCTACACATGTATGTGTGGGTCTTGTGACATTCATCTAAGCCACCGATTCTCAAGCTAATTCTGTAACCCTCTAATATAGTAAATTATTTTCATTGATAATTCATAACTGTAATGCTGCTACTCTTATGAATCATAATGTAAATATCTGAGATGCAAGATATCTGACATATGACCCCTGTGAAAGGGTTGTCTGACCTCCCAAAGGGGCTGTGACTCATAGGATGAGAACTGATGATCTAAGCCGAGCTGCTGAAGAGATGGCTAAGGGTGTGTGAAAGCTGGGTACCTAGGGAGGCTTGGCCCAAGGTCTGATGGGACTTTTTGAGGTCTCTTTTCCTAGCTTCAAGGTGGACTGCTGTCTAAAACATCTCGAGCAGTTACTGTTTCTGCCTCAGGCACCGCTTGGATTTTGGCTCCAGTGGGGAATGGCCCATTTTCCTAAAATAGTTGGTGCAGCATACCATACTGGATTCTTTTGACTGGAAATAAGGCTTTTTGGGAGCTGAATAATTCTTAGACACTGTTTGTTTAGTCATCACTTCATATTTCACAGGCCAAGAAACTGGGACCCAGAGAGATTGAGTAATGGTGTCTTGACTTGACTTGAAGCTGACTTGAAGTCTGAGGTTCTTTCCTGGATAGCAAGACTTCCTGAGTTGTGATGTGTGTCTGGAAAAATCTTGGTGCTGATACGGGCTGAGTCAAGGGTAGCCCTTGGCAGCTGGCTGGATTGCTGGGGGAATTCAGGCGACTATAACCAGGGTTATAGCTTACTTGTCTGGGGTGCCCAGTTTCATAGGTACAATTCACTCCCCCACCTTCCTCTCATTCTCTGCCTCCTTTCTCCTCTGCCTCCCAGGGAAGTGAAAGCTCTGCTCAGTCACTTCTTGCCTGATTACATCTGAGTGCTGCAAACACAATGCTAATTAATGTGTCTGTGACTCTAGGCTTGGCTGCTGGGCTGGTCCCCATTCCCTCCCTGAGCTAGACAGGCTTGGAGCCTGGCTGGCCCCCTGGCTTCTTTGAGCACATTGCCCACAGATGCATATTTTAACAGGGCACATCTGCTGGCTATATAATCTCTCGTATTTGCCCTCCTCACTCGGCGCTTTGATGGAAGACCTCCAGGGGGACTCCCTGTGTTCCAGCCAGAGTGTTTGCTTTGCGATTTTGCCGGAATACCATCTGATTCTGCCCTCACATCTTCTGCAGGTTCTAATCAAGCTCTTACTTTATTTAATTAAAAATCTATCTCGGGCAAATACAGAGTAAATTAGGAAGCTCTCCTATTCCTGGAACACAGGGAAAGCGCCCCTCCTCAGGGAACTGGCCCAGACACTTTCCTGGGCTGAGGTATCAGAGCGTAGCTAGTAGGGGGCCTTGGCTAGTTGGGAAGGAAAGCAGCTTTAGCAACCTTAAGGGTCCTTAACAACCATTGTATCTGATTTATCCCCAGACCGGAACCCTTTCCAGTGGCAAGGTTGGCTACCAGTTAGGGGTGGTAGGAGGGGATCCCTGCACTATCAGGAGCCTACAGAGGATCTGCAAGACTAGGAGAAGCCCTCAGACTGCCTGGGGCTGGGAAGTGGGAACTCTTCTCCTGCAGAAATAGCTGAAGTCCTGAAAGCAAAGCCTGGCAGCCTTCCCCACCCCCACTTCCCCAGATCCAGTTTGCTTGGGAGAATGGCTGGTGTAAGGAGCTTCCATTCCCTCTGCAGGAATCCACTCAGGGTACCCTGATGGGCTCTTACCATTTAGTCTTCCAGCTGACCTCTGGGCTTCAGCAAATCTCCCAAACACGCAAACCCAGCTCTGTGCCCTAGGCACAGTGCCAGACCAAGGCTTGGACAGACACACAGAGAAGAATGAATGTCTTTTAGAGGTGACCCTCAAAACAAATTTGGGTCTGTTCAGATTGAATCCCAAGGCCCTGCTCTGAGAAGGCTGGCTTTTAACCAGGAGGACAGATGACATTCTGCTGGCATTTGGGACCAGAAGACTGGGCAAGGAGCATTGGTCTGGAGCTAGGAAATGTGGAATTGATTTGAAACGTTAATTAAGCTGTGCGACAGCCTGTGCATATCTCTGCCTCTCTGAGTCTCCCCAAAAGTTTATCAGTGAAGCACATGCAATAATATGGAGTTTCAATATAGTGTACTTTGTTGATTAACTGAGATTGTAGGGAGTGAGGAGGCTTAAGTGTCCAGGCTTGGCTGGTGAGTCTCCTGTATCTCTAGGGCATGGTAACTCCTGTTTTAGCTCCTGCATGGTGTCCTTGGAATGGATCATGCCAAGGTCCTCTCTTTCCAGCAGTCTCTGGCAGCCTCATGGAGGGAGTGAGGAGCAGAGGAAAGTTTTTGGAGGACATAGGCTGAGTGGTATCTGAAGGTGAACATCCCACAGCTTCACAAGGCAGATCTGTTCTGCCAGTTTGCAGTCAATGCCCCAACCAGGAAACACACCCAGGCTTCCCCGGCTCCTCTCTCAGCCTTAAATGGCAGCCCTTTCTCAACTTAGCCCCATCTCAAGGGGGAAAAGAAAATGGCTACTGCTCCCTGTAGTGTCCTTGTCTCTCCTGTAAAGCATGTCTTGCCTGGCCCCATCTTCAAACCCCTCTGCTCTGCGAAGGGCTTTCCTACCTCTTTTCTGCCAGGCACAGCTGGCTCCCAGATTGGGGTGGGTGAGGTTCTGAAGCGGACCCTCTCAGCCTCCGCTCAGGCCGAGCTGCTAAATGCTCCTCTGTGGCCTGTCTGCCGTTGTACTTGGAGTCACGCACCCCTTGTGTTTAGCTGTGTAGATCTGAAGATAACCCGACACGCTCTTAAATATTTCATCTCGGAGCATGAGTAGCATCCCAGCTGCCGACTCTGTCATCAGAGCTCCACAGCAGCTGCCAGGAGGCAGCCAAGGCCAGGCTGGGGCTTCTCTCTCTTGCCTGCCCAGGCCCGGGGACCTGGCAGAGATGCAACCCCAGGGGGCCACAGAGGTGGAACACAGACCCCAGGCAGGGAGACCCCGGGTCCAGGCCTTCTGCTTTTCTGAGCCTCAGTTTCTCACTGGAGTAACAATCTGTGACCCAGGCTGGATGAGCTTTGAGAGCTGCTGGGAACTGCTTTGAAACTACAAATGACTATCACTTATGTGAAAGGACGGTTTCCCCACAGCCCTTTTCTCTGGAAAATGTAGCCAGAGGAAGGAGGTGACAGGGCTGGACCCTTAACCAAAATTGGAAAGCTTAAGGCGTCATTGAGCGCGTCCCCACCTCACCGTATCTTCTGGCAGGTCTGTCCTAATGGGGGAGTGGGGGCCTTTCTAGGAAGGTTGCACCGGAATGCCACGAGAACCAGGACTCTGAGGGGACCAGGGTGGAAGGCCTCTGGAACAAGGGTCTTTGCTGATCCTTACGCACACTGAAGTCATGGAGGACTACACTTGAGGCTCATTCTCAGGAGGGATCAGGGCATAGAGAGCTTTGCTGGCCCTTTTGGAGGTCAGTTCTGGAAGAGAGGTCTTCAGACTCTGTCACGTTCTTTTCCAGACAAGCACTGCTGCAGCAGGCCTGGTCTCATGTACACTGCAGAGCATCTAGGACCCTCATCTATCCCCCAAGGTGCTTCCAACTACATGGGGTAGGACAATAATAGGCTGGTGGCAATATGATCTGCTAAGGTGGGGGGACATTTACCTGTCCCCTTTGGATGGGAAGAGAGAGAAGAGGGCAGAAGTAGGTGGGGCCAGATGGAATGAAACCCAAAGGTGAGTCTCCCATGACTAGCTTTGCAGAAGGATCCTCCAGTAGCTGAACTGTTGGCGTGCCTCAGAGTCCTCGTGCCATCCCTGCATGCTCGTATGTAGGTGACTTACCCAGGACTGTGAGGCGTGCAGGGCGGGACCGGATGGCAGCCTGGATGGCCTGGCACTCATATATGGCATCATCCTGCAGCTCAGCCCTCAGGATCTTCAGGTGATGCTCTCCCGAGAGGTGGTTCCCCACCACCAGGTACTGGGGGTAACCTGGGGAGAAAGCAGAGAGCTGTAAGAGATCAAAATAGTCTGGTTGCCGATTTCCAGGGGGTGGGGCATTTGGAGATGTTGTGACCTCTTAGACAGAATGGCTTAAAAGAAAAAAAATCTCTCTTGCGAAAGGAAATATACGTCTAGTGGCTCAGGCAGAGGTCTTCCTGTCTGACTTTTTCCCTTCTGCCAGAGGCAAATCTTTCTGGAAGGTTGGCTAGAGGGTCTGATGCCTTGCCTGGGTAGAGCTGAGCTCAGATGGCCTTCTGATGACTTAATACACTGGAAGCTTTATTTCTATAGTAAGACCTCGGAGTACCTTCCTTCTTGGTTCCTTCCCTAACTCACAGGGCCATTCACCCTCAACAACCCCAGACTTTTGTTTCTTTATTTTTTAAAAAAATTCCTTTTTTTTTTTTTTTTACTTGCTTGTTCGTTTCTTTATATGTGTGTGTGTGTGAACACAGATCTGCCGCTCACATGGAGGTCAGAGGGCTTGTGGGAGTCAGTTCTCTCTATCATGTTGGTCCCAAGGATTGAACTCAGGTCCTCAGGCATAGCAGCAGACACCTTTACCTGCTGAGCCATCTCATTGGCTCCTTCAGTGTGCTACCAGAGCCCCAACCTTCAGGCCCTTTTGTTGATCCTTTTACTTTATGGATGACTCCCACGTTTCCTCCTGTTTGCCTGTGTATTGCTAATTTATTTCATGGGCTAAAATGATTGGGTCTTCAGAGGGAAAAGAGAACAGTAACATCTCCCTTCCTTGCTCAGGGGGAATGGGAGGGAGTGGGGCGGTGATGGGGTGGGTACCGGTGACAAAGAGTCAGGAGGCAGGACAGTGGGAACCAACTGGTCCTTGCTGAGGCCTTTGATCTCTGTGAAACCGAGCAAAAAAGCAAGAATTTCCCAGCTTGTGTGTGTGTGTGTGTGTGTGTGTGTGTGTGTGTGTGTGTGTGTGTGTATACCTGTGGTTCTAAGTTCTAAGGAAAATGGGAGACGTCAGTGTTAGAGACAAAGCATAGGACATGCTGAGCAGGCGGGCATGGCTATGGGGTATTGGATCTGGGAAGATGCTTATCCATATTCAGTAGTGTTTGTTAATGCGATGTAGAGGTGGGGAGGAGGGAGAAAGGGGAAGGAGTAAAGAGAGAGAGTGGAGAGAGGGGAGGGAGAAAGAGAGTATGAGATTCACAAATAAAAGAGAAAGCAAGAGAAAAACAGAAGGAAAAGGGACAAGGGATTTATTTACTTAGAAGAGGTCAAGAGTGACTTCAGGGGAGTTTTGTCCCAGGAATCTAAGAGCACAGAACATCCAGGAAAGCTGGACGCCATGCACCATGGACTATACCTGCCCATTTTTGGGCATTCCTACCTCCCACTCCCAGGCCCCCGGGTCTGATTAAGCACTTAGGAGGCACTCAGGACACTTAGGAATTTGGGGCCTCAGTACATACACACTGGTGATGAATAATAGATAAGTAAAAGTTTGAAGGCAATGAATCATTCAGCAGTGGCTGCAGCCAGCAGGATGAATGCAAACACTGACTGCAGCCGTGGCCATAGACAGGCCCTTGCTCTCTCTGTGGTCTTGGGCATTAAGCCTCTTCGTTCGTCCTATCAGGATGTTATCCATCTACGCCTGGACTGAGTTTTTCTCTCCCCACAGCCTTTGCACTATTGGATCATGCACGGGCTCCTTCTTTTGGTTCTGTCCTGATTGCTTTCGCTCCTCAGAGCCCACTCTGGATAAGCTAAGGGTGGATGAGAAATGAGACAGGGTGGGTGACTGTACCAGGACCCATCAGTGCCTATCCTTGGTCATCGAGGTGGGGATGCACAGACTTCCAAAAGGCTTGGCAGCATGTTCTCTGGGCCCTTCTACAACTGAGACCATGTTGTTCTCGTCATGGCACTAAAGGACCCCGCTCTCCATAGCTAAGCCAGGCCAACCAAAAACGATGCCAAGGATCAGCTGCACCGAAGGAAGAGATTGCCTGCCCACCTCCCACTTGCTTGCCTTCTTCTGATGGGCAAAGGGAGTAAATCCAAGGAGGTGAAGCAGGATCGCCAACTGCTGCTGGCCTTTGTGCAGCTGTCCACCCTACCCTCCAGCCCAGCTCCCGTCCTGCTGTTCTGCAGTCAGGTCTGTCCCCCTGCAGGCATCTTGGATGGGACTGGTTTTTGTTTTTGTTTTATTTTGTTTTTTGTTGTTGTCTTACAAGCCATCAGCAGCAGGATTTCACTCTCATGAGCTGTGGAAAACATCAGTGATGGGTTTGTTTGTATTTGCCTAATTAGGCAGGGAGCTGCGATGCTATCTCAAGGACTGGCAGCTTCTTCGGAAAACACACAGAGGAGCGCAGCTTCCTAGGAATCTGTAGCTCTGTCCACGGTATCCTTGCTCTGTATTCTCAAAGGAGGCCAAGATTCAGAGCGTCTAGGTCATGGTGTGTAGGTTCAAACTCCCACTCATCTCTTCCTTGCTCTGTTACCTGGAGCTTTAGCTCTGCTGGGCTTCAGCTTCCTTATCAGCAAAGTGGGGGCCGTATAGGTGAAAATTACAACAGGATAATCTATATAAGCTGGCTTTGAACTTATGTCAATTTTGCACTGACCTCCTCAAGTGCTAAAATTACAGGTATCAGTTACCATGTCCACCCTATCCTCTATACATGCTCATTTAAATACAAATGATGGCAGAGCAAAGAAGATGGCTCAGTGCAGGCATGAAGATCCATGTTCAGATCTCGAGCCACAAAAAGTTGAGTGTAGTGGTACTGGGAGCAAGGAACAGAGACCAGTAGATCCCTGGGGCTTACTGTCCAGTCAGTCTGGCCAACTGGTAAGCTCTAGGTTCAGTGAGAGAACCTGTCTGACTGAAGAAGACAGCCAACATTGACCTCTGGCTTGTTCTAGAAAGGTGGTTTGAATGGAAACACCTCCCTAAGCTCAGTAGATTATTAGGGTTATTAGGGGGTGTGGCCTTGTTAGAGTAGGTGTTGTTTTATTGGAGGAAGGGCGGCACTGAAGGTAGGCTTTGAGGTTTCAAATGCTCAAGCCAGGCCCAGTGTCACTCTCTTTGTATTGCCCGAGGATCCAGATGTAGAACTCTCAGTTCCTTCTCCAGCACTATATCTACCTTCACGCTGCCATGTTTTCCCACCATGATGATACTGGACTAAACCTCTGAATCTATAAGCCAGTCCCAGTTAAAAGCTTTCTTTTGTAAGAGTTACTGTGGTCATGGTGTCTCTTTACAACAATAAAAACCCCAAGGTAATACACATGGGTACGCTTACACACACACACACACACACACACACACACACACACACACACACACGCATATACACACATAACACACACACACACAGAGTGAAAAAAGTACAAATAGCAGGGAGGTAGAGTAGAGGTGTCTTTTCTTGGAATAGAGCAGACAAGGTCTCATCCAATTAGATTGATAAGATAGTCGAGTCAACTTGTTTTCTTCAACTGTTACTCTGTTCCCCTTTCAATTAAAGGGGGTTATACTCATTTCCTCCCTTTGGATAATCATAGATTCATGAGACATCTGAGAAGTACCTTTTAGGAGAAAATGCTCCATCTGCACCTGAGAATGTACTGGCAAACATTTTCGTTCTGGTATCTCAGCCTCCGTGACCAGAAAGACACTAATGTGTCAGCAAGAGACTCATGTCTGGTATACTGCGTTGGGTAACATGGTTAAAATGGAAGAGGACAGAGCCACAGTAGCAGGAAGTCCTGCGACACTGGCCCTCAGTTCCCCTGTCTTACGCACTCACCAAGTCTTTGCTGAATTCAGCTGTATTCTGTTCTGTCCCTTTTGTATCAGGCCAGCCAGTGGTATGTATGGAACCCGTGGGAACCTATCATCATTACTGTCAGAATGGTGTTTTGTGGATAGATGATTAAACGCAGGACAGATATTTCTCAGGAGCCTGAGCTTAGGGGCTCTGCAGCAGAGAGTCTAGGGCCCATCTTCCTTAGTGACTGAGTCAGGCTGGAGAGGAGGCCAGCTTAGGCCATGGGTCAACTTGACTTTAGCACCAGCACCCAGATCCTGGATCCTAGAGAACCAGGCATGGAGCTTCAGATCAGAGATGCAATTATATGTGCCTTGATGTCAATTCTATGATCCTGTCCCTAATGACTGGGACCTCCACTTGGCCACTGACCTAATGAGACAAGGTCCTGACAAAAGGCTGACAACCACTGACCAGGTGCCCAGACAGCCCTCTTCATTAGTCATGGTGTCCGTCCAAGCTCATGGCTGTCCAGAGCATAAGCAATTGTCATTTGGGAAGGTCGTCGCATTCCCCCATCTCTCTAGGGTATCAGAACTGAGCATCTCTGAAGTTGGCTGGCTCCCATAACACTTAAACTTTATGGCAGCACAGTATATTTTGGAGTTATTTTCGGGTATTTTATCTCTGCTCAGCTGGGCGGCAGCATTAGGCCCATGACTGCTTTTGACCATTGTTATAATGTTTCAATATACATTTTTTTTGGCAAGGCATAACTCATATTTTAAAATATTAATTTCCCAGTCCCATTGTTTCTGAATGCACTTCGATTTTTATTTTCCTGCAGCTGTACAGCGTGAATGAGGAGAAACTACTTCCCTGATGAATGCATACCTCTCATCCATCCTCTACCCCTAGACGTTCCCAGATGGCAGGTGGGTGACACCCAGACCCATCCTTCTGAATTTCATCATGTGTTTCAGCCCAACCATCAGCCCGTTGCACGCCCAGTCCAGGGCAGAGTAATGACAGAATGGTCAAGTGACATGGAATGGCTGTGTTTTTTTTTTTTTTTTTTTTTTTTTTTTTATGTCCTGGGGAAAGGGTAGGTTGGCAAGTTGTTTGGATGAGCTTCTGAAATATCCACACAAAATAGTTACCAAATGATATGGCCTGGCACAAACTACAGAGTTGATGTGCCAGTCAGTAGCAGCTGCAGGAGGCCCCCATGGTGCAGCTTGCCCCAGTGGCTGAATAAGGTTGGCAGTTAATATAAACCCTTCCTGTCTTTTCTTCCCATTATGAGATGAATCCTGGGAGAAGCAGATTTTCTTGTGAGTTTTCAGTTCATTGGCTCTCTCCTTGGGTGGGAAGTTGGATCATGCCTTGATAAATGAGGATTCATTTTGGGCCAAGAAATGGGAGTGCCTGATGTTTGGAAATCAGACTTCGTGGTGATCATATTGGCTTTGGAATGAATTCTGTTCGGGTTTGGGACCACCCATCAGTGTGGGGAATCGGTACTCATAGCAGAGGCACCTGGGTTCCTCGGAATCTAGATCCAGGTCTGGGCTGTCAGGAGAGTCGCAGAGCTGGCTGGACATCTGAGCCCCGAATGGAACATGGAGTTCCATAGTGGGGCAGACAGGGTGAGGCAGTGTATGTACTGAGCCTTTTTGTATGGGTGGGGGAGTCTGGAAGTACTCACTTGAAAGGTCTCTGCCTACACCCAGAGCCAAGCCATCTTTGATCCACAGGACGAAGCCATCATATTCAGGGATGGCACACAGCAGAGTCACTGGCTGTCCCGACACCACCACTTGGTCCTGGGGTTGCTGGCTGAAGGAGTAGACTTGACCTGTGGAGAATGAAGCACAGTGGTCAGTCAGTGTGGCCAGCAGTGCCCTTCACTGCTCTGGAATCAGAGCCAGGATGTCCAGAGAACCCAACTGTAGCCAAGTTCCCCTCTTTCAGGGGCTTTCGTGAGACTCCAGACTCCAGACCTTCTCTTAGGCAACCCCAGTGGTGACCTTCTGGATGAACCTCACCCACCACGGGATGTGCCCAATCCCTTCTCCATGTTCGACTCCCACCTAACCTCACTTACTCAGGAGAAGCAAGTGAAGCATATGGTTCTAGTTCAACCTGGCAATCAGGCGATTGGTGACTAGTACAGGGCCTTGGCAGGAGCTGGGAGCTATCCCTACCTAAAGTCTTCTTTTTTCCTTTTTTAAAAAAATATTTATTTTATCTATTGAGTACACTGTAGCTGTCTTCAGACACACCAGAAGAGGGCATCGGATCTCATTGCAGATGGTTGTGAGCCACCATGTGTTTGCTGGGAACTGAACTCAGGACCTCTGGAAGAACAGCCAGCACTCTTAACTTCTGAGCCATCTCTCCAGCCCCCTTCTTTCATTTTCTAAGGTTGGCTCTTACATTCTCCCTCTTGGGAATCTCTTGGAAGCCCATGCCTCTCACCCACACCTCAAAGCAAGATGCCACAACTGTGAAGCTCTAGGTTCCTATTTTATTAAACGAATAGTTTGCTGCACATGTGAGATGCCAGGCTCTGTGCATCTTCAAACATCAGCTCATGAGTTCTCATTCTGTTAACAGTGTGACCATAGTAAACACTGTCTCTGCATGGAGATGGGGAGGATGGTGTAAGTATGGGACGAAGGAGAGTAGTGCCCAGCTGACTCAGTACTTCCAATGCTGGTGTGCTGCCTGGAGGGACTGTGCTAACAGCACCCTCTCAGAGCATCAGCAGACAGCTCTGCAGAACCGGGAACTGAGTTGTTTGTCAATGGCTATCTGTGTCAGGTTGTGGAATGCTTTAGGGCAGAAAAAAAAAAAATCACCAAAACAAAAAAAAAAACCAGGATCAGAGAGACACAACAACAGGATCAGGATCACACAAGATAGTGAGTGGCGGACTGGGGCTTGAAGGGGGTCCACTTGAGTTTTGAGCCCTCAGTTTGTTCCCATCCCAGCCCTGAAGACACAGACATTCTGTGGGAGGGAAAGGAACCTGGGAGCCAGCTGCCACCTCCTTCCCACAGCACCACAGATGACCTGGACTTGGATCACCATCCCACACGAGGTGGTGGGCATAGGGAGAGCTGAGGTGCAGGGGAGGTGCATGAGGCCCCTAGGGCAGCAGAAAGTCGGGGTAGCAGGCAGGTCTGGAATTCACAGCCTGGTGGGATCTTAGCAGCCTCTCTGAGGAGTCCTATTAAAAATAAATTTGGCCTAGAATTGTGGAAGTAACCCTTTTTATTCTGACTTGAGCTTTACAAATTAGATTATGGAGGATATTTTAATCAGCTCGGGGTAGTGGGTTTTCCCCTTACTCTGTCTCTTCAACTTCTCTGTTGTAATTAGGCTCTTTCTGATGCCAACACATGAAAGGGGAAAAGATTAGACGGAAGAGGAAGAGGAGTGAAGGGAAGAGCCGTAAAGTAGGGGTCCAGACAGGAATGAAGGAGAGTGGGAGAGGGAGAGGGAGGAGAGGAGGCAGAGGAGAGAAAGGGAAAGGAGATGGGAAGAGGAGGGGGAGAATACACGAGAAGGAGAGAGATAGGAGGAGGGAGAAGGATTAAGAGGAAGGAGGGAAGAGGAGGAGGGAAAAAGGAGGAGGGAGAAGGAAGGAGGGAGAAGGGGAAGGAGGAGGAAGAAGACAAGTGGGAAGAAGAGAAGAGGAAAGGGTGGAGAATAGGGAGGAAAAGCTAGTGGAGAGGAGGGATAAGAAAAGGAGTGGTCAGGAGGAGGAATAAGGGAGGAGAAGTGGAGGGGAGGGAAGATGGGAGGAGGAAAAGGAGGATGAGTAGGAACAGGAGGGGCAGAGAGCGTAGAGGGGAAGGAGATGATACATGGGGAAGTAAGGAGAGGAAGAAGAGGAGGGGAGGCAGGGAGGACACCTTTTCTAGGGGTCTGTCCCCACTCTAATCTTTCATCCTGGAATCTTTTGCAAGGACAGTGTTAGGGGAAGCTCTAGCAGCAGCCAACACTCTTGTGATAAGAGAGAATTATCAGGTTGTCAGCCGGGGGGGCTAAAGGGACTGTAATGAAAAAGCCCTAAAAGAAGTGGTGCCTGGGCTTCCAAATGTCCTTTATGAGGAGCTTCAGCGGGAGTTCACTGTCCATTCTTCACACCCCATTCTTTTTATGCTTGGTAGAAGGAGGAGGCGTCATTGTTGAAGATACTTGGAGCATTCATTTCTGGGGGCAAGGATCAGTCCTAGATGGTTATCCTGAAAATCAGCAGAGGTGGATGGTATGGGACACGGGGAGGTGAGGTCAGTGACAACACCGGGTGAGCAGCGTTAACTCTGAGTAATCACAAGGCCACAATGGAGGGTGTCTCAGAATCAGGAGTTGGAGTAGATGCAAGATCGTTCTAGTAACCCCAGGAGGGCAAAGCAGGGGCGGCCGGAGAACTACTTAGGTGCAGTTCTGATTGAGGCTACATGGGGCTTTAGTCACCACTGTCTATGTCTAGATCTACTTGGATTTTCTGTGGAAAACGTGTTTCTGGGGATGGGGAGAGCACAGAGTTCTCAAAACCATCCAAAAGATGTGATTTGCAATTTATTTTGGGGGGTAGAGTAGGAGCTGAGTTCCCCCAATCAACAGCTTTCTAATTTTAATATTTTCACACTATGTTCAGGCCACTAAAATTACTTTGGTACTCAGTACCAGGTGTGGGATACAGGGCTTCTCTAACAGCGTGGGCTATTGTCATTACTTCTGGTAAATGATGAGATAGTAAAACTTGATATTATGAAGACACGCCATACTTAGGTTGTAGAAATCAAGCCAGAACTGGACTGAGGATTTTATTTCTGTTGGCTACATTTCAGAATGCTAGATGGAGCTATGCAGGCTGCTAGAGAAAAAACACTGATGGAATTATCCAGTGGTGAACCCTGAGTGTTACGGGATCGACTTGCCAAGCAAGATGTGCCCACTGGCACATTCGTGGCATGATGGTTGGGAAGGCAAACAACTGCCTTCTGATTAGATTTGAGGCATGCTCCGAAGAAGAAAAATGCACCTGACACTGTAAACCTGACCTGATACATGTGAAGCCCATGGCAAAGGAGGCCATAGGCTCCAGGAAGGGAGCTATTTAAATGGGCAAGATGTCAAACCTCCTTCTAAATCTTTACAGTTATACCCACAGATTTCAATCTTGCCTTTAACATTGGCCAGAGAAGTTTCTTTTGTTCTTTTGTGCAGCAGCCAGTGTGTTGAGAATAAGTGACTGTTGTGTGTTCATCCACAAATGAAATCTCTATATCATCTTCCATCCCCAGTCTTTAAGGCTCATGGAACAGAAAGAATGTCAGAACCAGAAGATCGGTAGAAGTACTGGGAAATGCTATCTTCTGAACCTGATGTGGCCACTACACTCATGAACTTATTACAGCTTTGGTTACTTGCACAAGAGCTATACAAGATCAAGTCACAACAACATCAGTCAACATTCCAGCACACAATGCTAATTGGAATCAGGAAAAGAGAGAGAGAGAGAGAGAGAGAGAGAGAGAGAGAGAGAGAGAGAGAGAGAGAGAGAGAGAGAGAGACTGGGAACATGAAGAGAGGAAAGAAGTTGGGGATAGATATAACCAAGATACATTGTACACAAATATGAAATTGTCAAAGAATAAATAAAATATATTTAAAAATAAATGAAATGATTTTTTATAGTGAGACATTTTTATAAACAGATCTTAGACTTGGTGGATAAGAGGAGTAGATAAAAGTTGGGGTGCTATAGAAGAGGAAATGGAGGGAAAACTAATACTCTTTCACTCTTAGTACCAACCTTGGGACCTTCAGGGCCAGGGACTCTTCGGAGCCCAGTGTGACAGGCCCGAGTGGGATGGGTTTTAGAGAAACCACTTCTCCCAACTTGGTATCTTTTTCCTCTGCCCTTTTCCTTTGCACCATAGGCAAATGTCTTTCTTCTTCCTCTTTCATCCACTTTGACCCCTAGCCTATGGGACAATGTCACCCACACTCACGTTGCTAGTCTCTCCTCAATCTCAGTAAATTCCCATATGGAAATACCCAGAGGTGAGCTTTATTAACCTCCCAGCACCTACTTAGTCCAATCGGGTAGCCGACCACCAGTGCAGCCAGTTTCTCCAAGTCTTACGGTGCACTTACTATCCATCCCATGCTGGAGAAACGTACATGGAGACCCACACTGCATCTCCAGAAGGACAGAAGCACAGCAGCCTCTCTGTCACAGTGCCTGGCGCAGCATGTGGACTTCAAGTGTCCCTCCATTAAATGTTTGTAGCTTATTACCTCTGGTTTGTTTCCTGTTCTGTGCTCTGTGTCCATTGTAGGATAGTAGCTTTTG
>JADRCD010212240.1:0-2500 GCA_019843815.1 Montemys delectorum | reverse complement strand
TCAGAGTCCTTGGGATGCATGATCTTGCCGTTAGAGCCTGTATGAAAACCCAATGACCTGAAGCAATGCATATAAAGGCAGAAAGAGAGAATTGACCTCACAAAGTTGTCCTCCAACCTCTGTGTGTGTATCATTATTACACACACGCACGTGCATACACCTCGCTAATAATATGTAAAATTGAAAGGTCTGCTTCAAGATGAGAGTTGAAGCTACAGAGAAGCTTCCTGGAGTGGGTTTTGATAGGGGATACAGAGAAGGAGAAACTCATTCTGGGGCAGAATATTTTTAAAATGAAGCAGGTGAAGCTCCTCAGCTACCTCCCAGAGAGCCCGAATATTGTCACTTTTCAGGTCCCACGTTCTAGACAACAGAATGGACATAGTTGCAATCTGGTCCTAAAAAAGAACCACACCCTGTCAATATGTGAATTATTGGAGCAAACTCCTCACCTTCTTGGAGCCTCAGTGTGGTGGTGGCTTGAATAAAAATGGTCCCCATAGGCTAACAGGGAATGACACTATTAGGAGGTGTGGCCTTGTTAGAGTAGGTGTGACTTTGTTGGAAGAAGTCCATCACTAGAGGGTGGTGGGCTTTGAGGTCTCAAATGTTCAAGCCAGGTCACGACTGGCATTCATTTCCTGCTGCCTATGGATCTAGATGTAGAACTCTCAGCTACCTCTTCAGCATCATGTCTACCTGTGTACTGCCACGCTCCCACTGTTATGATAATAGACTGAACTTCTAAACCTGTAAGCCATCACCTATGTAAGAGTTCCCCATCTTCCTTTGTAAGAGTTACTGTGGTAGCTGGGCAGTGGTGGTGCACGCTTTTAATTCTAGCACTTGAGAGACAGAGGCAAGCAGATTTCTGAGTTCGAGGCCAGCCTCGTCTTCAGAGTAAAGTTCCAGGACAGCCAGAAGTATACAGAGAAATCCTGTCTTGAAAAACCAAAAACCAAACAACAACAACAACAACAAACAAACAAACAAACAAGCCCCCCAAACAACAACAACAAAAAAGAGTTTCTGTGGTCATGGTGTGTCTGCCCAACATTAGAAACACTAGAGATTCAGTTTCCTGGATTCTTCAGTGGGGATGACACCCATGAAGGTGTTATAAGAATACAGGCCTGTATATAAGTCATCCTGTATGCGCAGTTTCCCATAAACGGCTCTTGCCATCCACACATCTCTGTGAGCCTAGGACTATATAAACCAGCACCCAAGCAGCTCATGTCATGTGTAGTAAACTGCTTCTTATGAGATTAAAGAACACTGTCCTTGTCATGAGAAGCAAGCAAGGGGGAGGAAGAAGAGCAGGGCCCAGTAGCCCCTAATGATACCAGAACAGTACTGGCAGACATAAGGGAAGGGACTCAGCAAGGTTTCCTGACCTTGTGCAGAATGCCAGGGGTTGTGATCTCCACAGATTGGGGTGATGGGAATGGACTAGCCCACTGACTGACAGATAAGAAATCTGATTTTTGTAGAGGATCTGAGTGGGTGACAGTGATTGTAGTAGCATTAGGGCCTGAAGCGAAGGCGTGTCCAGAGCTAGAATGAGAAGTTGCACAGACTTAGTTCCTAAAGCAATGGATAAGGCAGGAGCCACAGGGACCTGGATTCTGAAGTGGTCTGCATGGCAAGCCAGATGAAGGCAGGCAGAGGGTATCTCCTGGAGTGTAGAACATCAAAGTTCAGAGGTCAGGACGTGGCCAGGGAGGGACAGCAGGAGGCCCACAAGCTCCAGTTTCTGTGTTGGAAACTTGTAGAGTCATTTGAGAGAACAGGGTCTACAGTACACAGAACCATTTCTGCCTTCTGTAATGACAGTTCTCACTCTCATTGTGTGTGGAGTATGTATGTAAGAAAATGATCAGAAAGGGATACTAACCCAGAAGGAGGAGGAAGGAGAGTGGTGTGTGTGTGTGTGTGTGTGTGTGTGTGTGTGTGTGTGTGTGTAGAAAGAGAAAGAGAGGGGGTAGGAAATGGAGAGGGTTGAGGGGAGCTGGCTGCATTAGTCCTCAAATTTGTGCTGAGACAATTGTAGTTAATGAGAAGCCATCAAGGCTTTGGGACCCATTTACTCAGGCACCAGTTTTAGGAAGATCACAGGATGATGCTGGGAGGATGGATGGAGAAGGATCATCGAAAGACAGGAAGACTGATGAGGAAGATTGTGCTGTCATAAGGGCTCAGCGAAAGCATATTGCCAGAAAGAAGAAAATGGGCTTAGCATCCACTGGGCGGAAGAAGGGTTTGGTGGGGAGATGGAGGCTGTTGCTGGCAGTGATGGTGAACCTGTTGCTGTCTTCAGAAGTGAAGCTGGACTGAGGTGAGGTGCTCCTTTGGTAAGTGTGTGGATGGACAGACAGCACTCTGAATCACACAAGGAAGGTGTGTTGGGTGTGGTTGGGCCAATGGATCTGAAAGTGAGAAGGTGTAAATAACTTATATGTATTGAACACTTGCTCGGTCTCTCTGTGTGTGTGTGTGT
>JADRCD010212239.1:0-24597 GCA_019843815.1 Montemys delectorum | reverse complement strand
GGCAGAAAGAGCCATGAGCTACCTCTGCCTGAAAGACGAAAAGCTATTTCTTCGCTTTATGAGAGGAGGAAGGCAGCCTAGGGAGAGGGGCGCAAAGGCACTAGCGACGTACGGGTGCTGACACTGGCCCACCGCGCCCAAAGCGACCTCGCGCGCGCGCGCGCGCATGCTCTGCCCCCTGGTGGCGAGGCCGCTCGGTGCACACAGTCCGCAGCTCCTTTGTTCTGCGGTTGCTGCTGTGTTTTCCGTATTCCGCAGGATCCGGGCAGGCAGGACTGGATGGTTGCTGTACCTGCCCAGATCCTGTGCCCGAGGTCCAACCCCCAACCGTAACTCGTTGGCTCAGAGACCTCTAAGTTGCCTCAGAGCACAGGCTTGTGGAGTAGGCAGGGGAATTGATTGTGTTACTAGAAGCTGGCAGGAACCATCCTACTCCACCCAATCACCGGGCCATTTGTGAGCCGGAGGGTAGCATTTTAGAGGGTATCTGGAGATGATACCCACTCACTCACTGACAGTTCGTTCTCATGCCTCTGGCTCCTCTGCCTCCTGCTTTCTTGCTTGGAAGTCAGCTTAGTGAACAAAGAACACAATTGAGGACGCTCCTGGGACCTCACTGAACCTCCCAACACTGTTTCTAAGCAAAGCCATACCCTTGAGCGAACGCTGAAAGAGCGACTTGTCTCTTACCTTTGGCCTGCGTCACCGGAAGTGTGTGCCTTGTCTTTCAAAAGACTAATCCTCCCTGAAACCATTATTTTCTTCTCTAATTCAGTCATTTTAGGTTCTATTCTGACATGGGACGGTGGGAAAGTGAAAGAGAGGATAAAAGAGAAGCGAAGAGAAAAAAAAAAGGTACAAGCTCCCTACTAGGGCTGACGGAGCAGAATCCTACAGGCCTAAGGAGCTGTTCTGACCACTGAGACCAGAAGTCTGGCGTCAGTGCAGGCAGGCTGGGTCCTTCTGAAACCCCTCTTCTCAGGTCGTGGATGGCACCATCTCCCTGCCTCCTCACGTCTACCCTGTCTCCTAGCACTGTGTGCTAATCTCCTGTCCTCAGGAGGACACCAGTCATGTTAAATAGAGACTCAATCTACTCTTTTTAATTTAGCGCCTGCTTGAAGGACTTGTCTATAAATGCAGCCACATTTTGAGATGCCGAGATAAGAACTTCAACAGAGTGCGTTTTGTTGGGGCATGGCTTAGCCCACACAGGAAGAGGGAAGAAGAAGGAAGGGGAGAGGGGGTGAAGAAGAGAGCCAGAATCCATATTATCTAGTATTTCCACCCCTTATTAGCTCTGCTGTTCCCACACTGTCCACTCTCCTCCCTTACTGATGTTGGTGTCTTGCCTTGACTGAGCTGGAAACCTCTGATGTGAATGAAAACCACATGGTCCTTCTTCAGGAGGCCTGTCTGCAGTGCAGTAGAGAAAGCTGGGGTTTAGGTAGCCCTGGGTGTGAATCAAAGGTCTGCCATCTTAAGACTGCATGTGATTTTGGACTTGGAGCTGTATCTTCTGGTATTTCCCTTTGTGAAACTGCTATCGCGGTGCTTACTCTTTAAAACTAGGTTAAGAATGCTGGTGGTGGTGGCGCACGCCTTTAGTCCCAGCACTCAAGAGACAGAGGCAGGTGGATCTCCATGAGTTTGAGGCCAGCCTCGTCTACAGAGCAAGTTCCAGGAAAGCCAGGACTACACAGAGAAAACCTGTCTCAAAAAAACAACCAGGGCTCTGCTCCTCCGTCTCCCAGGGGCTGTTGGCCACTGGCCCATGAGGACAAAAGGGAGTGGGGTTTCAGATGGTGGTCCATGAGAGTGACAATGACAGTCTTATCTCTGGGATAAGCTTCAGAGAGGTAGCTCAATTTTATTTGGAGTGAATGATGCTTATATAAAATTTTGAGGAGGGGGTAGGAATATCCAGAGTGGGCAAAGGTCATTAATTAGCTGAAGGCTGAGGTACCAGATACTTCATGTGGAGGCATCCCAGGAATCTCAGACGCCTGCTTGAATGTTTTTTTTTTAATTTTATGTTTTAACTTTTATTGCATTATGATGAGAAAAGTTACATGATTTCAATTTATCTGAATTTGTTAACATTTAAAAACATATTTTAAGTAAGTAGAATTGCATCACATTCTTGTTTCTGTTTTGTACCCCAACTCCTCCCAGAGACCCCCCTTCAATACCTACAATATCTTTTTTGTCATATTCTTTAAAATTTATAAAATATTATAACAATAAATATGAGTATTATAAAAGCTGTTTGATATAAAACAACAATCTTATGTAGATGCTTGTCTACAGCAATACTGAAAATACATACATTTTTCTCAATATAAATTTTAAATAACTCCAAACATATTAACTGTATATTTCAAAATAATACATCACTACTAGTATTTTCTTAAATGAACATAAATATATAAAGTCTTTTTGTTTGTTTGTTTGTTTGTTTTGTATTTAGTAGAGTTTAAAATCTTGGCTCTTATTGTGGTATGAGCCCAAAATAAGAACAATTTTTAGACATTGGATTTCATTGTAATAAGACTGTACTTCAATGACCCTCACATCACCAAAGGATTTTACCTCCATCATACCTAAGCTGAGAGTTGACAGCTCTGCTGCAACAAGGAATGAATTGTAGGCACAATTTTTGGATACAGACTTCCTGCTATGGTTAAAGCTATTTGACTTGAGTGAGTGTATTTTTTCTCAACCCACAGAGAACAGGTTACATTCATTTAAGAAATGGTGTGTGTATTAAGATGGTCTATCCATAAAGTCATTCACCAACTGTTTCAATAAACAATGATTCTGCTTGGAGGGTGGCACAGACATTAGGTGAGGGTAAGAATTCAGTTCTTCATTGGCTGTGATAATTTGGAAAAGCATTCATCTCAGAGAAAGAGTAACTTATAAAGTCCTCTTCTTCAAACTTGATACAAGAGTTACAAACTTTAAGCAAAGCATTCAGTCTCACTCTTTGTTGTTCTTTTACAAGCCCCTTCCCAATTTAATTGTCTACGTTTCTCTTGGGTATATAAAAACTTTTGAAATATGTAAGCTGTTCTGAAAACCATAGTATAGTGTAAAAACATGAAATAAACAATACTACTAATAGAGAGGCTGAGACAGGAGAAACAAGATTTCAAGACCCTTATGTTGTACACAGCAAGACATTGTCACAAACAAACAAGCTGAAAGTGTATATACATTGTACAATGTTGGACCTATTTCTCCAATTACCAAATTAGAGAGATCATTGGATGACAATCAACAAATTTCTAATTCCTCATATTTTTGGATTTCAATCGATTAGGATATGTTGGTAATATTAATTTTCATATTAAGATATTAAGAAAAAGTAATTGTTACTTCCTGTTGTTTTTGTTGTAAGAGGTGGAATTAGGTTTGTGTGGATTTGTTGAAAGATTATTTTCTTGCTTCTCCTAGGGTGTAATTTTGCTCCTTATGTTGGTGTTTTCCATCTATTATCCTTTGTAGGGCTGGATTTATGGAAAGATATTGTGTAAATTTTATTTTGTCATGGAATATCTTGTTTTCTCCACCTAAGGTAATTGAGAGTTTTGCTGGGTATAGTAGCCTGGGCTGGCATTTGTGTTCTCTTAGGGTCTGTATGACATCTGCCCAGGATCTTCTAGCTTTCATAGTCTGGTGTAATTCTGATAGGCCTGCCTTTATATGTTACTTGACATTTTTTCCTTACTGCTTTTAAAATTCTTTCTTTGTTTAGTGCATTTGATGTTTTGATTATTATGTGATGGGAGGAATTTCTTTTCTGGTCCAGTCTATTTGGAATTCTGTAGGCTTCTTGTATGTTCATGGGCATCTCTTTCTTCAGGTTAGGAAAGTTTTCTTCTGTAATTTTGTTGAAGATATTTACTGGCCCATTATCTTGGGAGTCTTCACTCTCTTCTATACCTATTATCCTTAGGTTTGGTCTTCTCATTGCATCCTGGATTTCCTGGATGTTTTGGGTTAGGAGCTTTTTGCTTTTTGCATTTTCTTTGACTGTTGTGTCAATGTTTTCTATGGTGTCTTCTGCCCCTGAGATTCTCTCTTCTATCTCTTGTATTCTGTTGGTGATGCTTGCATCTATGACTCCTGATTTCTTTCCTAGTTTTTCTACCTCCAGGGTTTTCTCTCTTTCTGATTTCTTTATTATTTCTATTTCCATTTTTAGATTCTGGATGGTTTTGCTCATTTCCTTCACCTGTTTGATTGTGTTTTCCTATAGTTCTTTAAGGGATTTTTGTGTTTCCTCTTTAAGGACTTCTAGCTGTTTACCTGTATTCTGTATTTCTTTGAGGGTGCTATTTTTGTCTTTCTTAAAGTCCTGTATCATCATCATGAGAAGTGATTTTATATCTGAATCTTGCTTTTCCAGTGTGATGGTGTGTCCAGGAAGTGCTATGGGAGAGTATTGGGTTCTGATGATGCCAAGTAACCTTGGTTTGTGTTGCTTATATTCTTATGCTTGTCTTCTGCCATCTGGTTATCTCTAGTGCTACCTGCCCTTGCTAAATCTAACTGGAGCCTGTCCTTCCTGTGATCCTGGTTGACTCAGAACTCCTCAGAGTCAAGCTGTCTCTGGGATTCTGGGATTCTGGGATCCTGTGATCCTGGGCTTATTAGAGCACCTGCGAGTGAAGCTTCCTCTGGGTGTTTTGGGACTGGCTGTGGAGCTTGTACCCAAGGTCTGCTCAGGGCACCGGCTGGCCCAGAAAGACTGGGAAGGAACCTGAGCCACTGGGCTGGCAGAGTTCCTGTGTGCCTGGTCCCGCTGGTCCCAGTTACTCCCAGTGTTGGGACAGATGTTGTGTCCTCCTCACCTTTCATCTTGGGCATGTTAGAGCACCTGGGAGTGGAGCTTCCTCTGGGTGTTTTGGGACTGACTGTGGAGCTTGCACCCAAGGTCTGCTCAGGGCACCAGCCCAGAGAGACCCTGACTGGGTTTCTTATCAGGCAAAAGGGAGTTGGACCTATAATTTCCCTAAGGGCTACCTGACATTCCTTGGGTAGGAAGTGTGAGGTCTGGGATCCCCCAGATGAAGAAGAGGGAACCTCACTGACAAAGGGAGTACGCCACTTTGCACCAAGCTCAGGGCTTTCTGACAAGGACTAGGCTAAGATTAAATTTAAGAAGTCAGACTAAAGAAATAGCTTAGTGATTAAGAGCACATACGACTTTCTCTCAGAAGACCAGGTTCAGTTTCCAGCACCCATCTGCCTGTAACATCAGCTCTCAGGAAACTGACACCCTCTTCTGGCCTCCTCAGGCAACCACACATACCCACACAGAAAACACACACACACACACACACACACACACACACACACACACACACACACACGGCAAGGTGATTTTTGAAGGAAATAGTTCTAGAGAAAAAACTTTGACCCAATTCACTTGACTCTGAACCAGGCCTTTCCAGCATTTATCATGAATTAATAAGGAAATGTCTGTTCATTCACTCATTCATTCATATGACCCTCTGTTGACTTCCTTGCTTATGTTATATTAACTAAATTTACTAGTAGCGACATGCAGGGGACTAATGACAGGGCCTGGGGGGAGACCAAAGCCAGTTTCTGCTTTCAAGGAAAGGGGAGACACAGCTAATATACAGCATCAGGTCTATCAGTAGCAGTGAATGCTGGAAACAATGTAGCAGAAAAGCAAAGGCTCAGAGAGCCTCCCGAGTCTGCAGGAATAATGTGAGAGTTTGTGTGTGTCGAGTCTGCAGGAATAGTGTGAGGGTTTGTGTGTGTCGAAGGCAAAAGGTCAATTTTGTCACCTTGGTCTCAGAAGAGATCCGAAAGAGTACCCGAGCCTGTCTCCCAGCTTGGGAGGCATTGTGGGAGGGATAGGAATAAATGCAAATGAATGGCCATGGGGCAGATGGTTCACCTTTGCAGAGCTGAGCAAGGATGCAGATTTTATTCCTGCAAAGCAGAAACCCCTAGAGAGGACCAGGAGCAGAGGGATCTGCCTGTGGCCTTTAAAGGATAAAATTGTCAGCATCATAATTATTGCAGCCAAGAGGCTCCAAGATGCTGGGCTGCACGCACACACACACACACACACACACACACACACACACACACACACATATGTATATATACATATGTGTGTTCCATATATGTGTGTATATATGTGTACACATATACATATGTATATATATGTATGTACACACATATACATATATATAGTGGCTTGCTGGGGGAGTCGCTGTGTGTGCTGCTCACATTTTAGCAAGGGAAGTCACTGTCTCTGACACTGACTGGTTGATACCTGTATGGGAGGGAACCAAGTATGGGCATCGGCACTCTGGACAGTGCCTCTGGTCTGGCTTTTGTGCTGTCAACCCATGTGTCTGGTATGTGTCTGGTTCAACCATGAGGAGCACACATTGAGCACAGTACTTGGAGAAATCAAGTCAGTACTGGGTTCTATTTCAACCTGATGGCCAGCTTGTATATCCCCAGCAGGCTACAGGACATCAATGTCCTACTCAGCACTGTATACTACAATAATGACCTGCTTGGCAAAAATACAACCATTTGTGCAATCGTGGTATAGGTGTCTCAGTTATCTTATTGGGTTTAAAGTCCACTCCACAGTAAAGAGCTTATCCCTAGTGCTGGAAACCTGGCCAACAGCCCTAAGGAGAACCTACTATGGTCATTTTGCTAATCGATATATTATCTAATTGATATAGTGTAAGTATAGAAGCTTCTTTTTGCAGTGGATGGAGGTTGACATGAATGATCAAAGTGTGGAGAATAAAAGGCTGTAGAGTGCCCAAATTGGACATCCATGTCACACCCTTTGTCCCTAAGATTCAGGGAACGTTATGGAAGAGGAGATGGAAAGACTGTAAGAGCCAGAAGTTGGGAGGATAGTTGTAAAGCAATTTCTTTCTGGACTCAACAGGCAATTGCATTCACGAACTCCTGATGGTTGTGATTTCCTACACAACCTGCACAGCATCAGCCTGGCAGACACTTGAACTCGGATGGAAGGCAACTTCCAGGTAAGAAGAAAAAAAAAAACCAAAAAACTAATGCACATATGCATGTACACACATAAAAATGGTAAATCTTTGAGAAAACCTTGTACAATAATTAAGTTTAAATTTAAAACCAGGAAGTTGCATGTACATCTGAGAAGAATGTGTATTCTTCAATGTACATTTCTATAAAATCCACTTAATCTCTTATCCCATTCAGCTCGGATCCTTATCTGTTTGATTTTTTGTCACGATTATCAATTGTTGAAAATGGGATGTTAAAGAAAACCATTTCTGTTGCTTTGGGGACTCTACATTTACTGTCTTGGTTTTATTAACACCTGTGGTCAGTGTGTGTGTGTTTAGAATTGTAATCTTCATGGTGGATCGCTTCCTGTTAATGTGAAGTCACCCATAGGTCTGAAAAGCATCACCTTACGGTAAATGTTGTTAGACATTAGAACTACTCAGTCCCTGGTTCTGTTTTCCTGGGATACCTCTTCAGTCCTTTCACTGTGAGGTAATGTCTGCCTTCTACAGTGAGCTACAGTCCCTGAAGACAAGTACATGGATCTTACATTTTAATCTATTTAATATTTAAACTATTAGTCTGTTTCTTTTGATAGAGAATTGAGCCATTGGCATTCAGAGCAACTGTGGAAAGGTGTGCATTTTTTTTTAACTTTTATTGCATTATGATGAGAAAAGTTGAAGTTTTGGGGGTTTTTTTTTTGGTTTTTTGTTTGTTTGTTTGTTTGTTTTTTGTTTTTGTTTTTCAAGACAGGGTTTCTCTGTGTAGCCCTGGCTGTCCTGGAACTCATTCTGTAGACCAGGCTGGCCTCGAACTCAGAAATCCGCCTTCCTCTGCCTCCCAAGTGCTGGGATTAAAGGCGTGAGCCACCACCACCTGGCTGAAGTGTACATTTTTTTAAACGTATTTATTCTTTCACAATTTCACACACATGCACAAATATGCAAATATACATATAAACATATATGTATATTTATTCTTTAATCATAGCCCCATCCTTTTCCTTTCTGATTTCCTTCCCTCTCCCACTAAATCCCTCTTCCCGATACCCCATCATACTTTCATGTCTTATTTTGTGTGTGGCTTCTAATTATGGTTTCATGAGTATAAGAAGGGGTTATTTACTTGAGTTGGGGCAATATGGGGGTAGACACACACAGAGGAATTGACCTCCTTCCCCCTTGACCACACTGCCTATAACTCTGCAGAGAGCAGTAGGGCTTTATGAGTTCCTCGTCTATCCATGCTAGAACACTGACGGGTTCAGTTTTGTGCATGCTTTTAGAAGGAAGCCACCACAATGTGAGTTCATAAGCACAAACCCCTGCCATGCCTGGAAGGAAGACAGTGTCTTACAGAGCTCCTTCTCGTTCTGGCTAATCCCTTTTTCACTATGTTCCCTGAGCCTTGAAGAGCCTCATTTAGGGTCAAACATTCAGCAGTCACGAATTCTCAGCACATTAACCAGTTATGAGTCTTTCCACAAATTAAGCATTGCCTGCAGCAAATTGAAGCTTTCCTGAGCACAGCTCAGAGCAGCACCAATCCATAGGTGTAAACATAAATATTTAGGAGTCAGTCCATGTCCTTATAGGTTCCCTACAGTCTGCGACCTCCTCATCCAACAACTTTATATCAGGCTTACAGTGCCAGGTATGGATTCTGGCTTTTGAATAGAGTTAAATTCAGGTCAGAAAGTGGCTGGTTACCTCCATAACCAGTGTGCTACTACTGCACCAGAGAGCACATTTTGTTGGTATTGTATGGAGCTCTGTTGATAGTGGAAAAGATAAGCAGAAAAAGATGTATTTAATGTGACCACGTGGGAATAGGGACAGAGATCCAGTGACATACCCCAAGTCCATCTTCCAGAAGGGATGCACCCATCCTCAGTGCTGTGTTAGTGTCTTCCTAGCCTACATTCATTTAGCAATGTTTCTAGCCTGACTTCTCCATTCCTGAAGGTGTCTTTACCTTCCTCTTCAGTCTAAATTATTCCAGTACCTTCTGAAGACGGCTTAGTGGCCATGAATTGTTTGTCCTGTTTCTGTCATAGGAAAGGGGTTTTTCCCCCCTTCAAAAAAAAAAAAAATGAAGAGAGTTTTGCTAAGAATGGTATTCCAGGTTGGCAGCATTGAGCTTACAGAACTTGAAAAACGTTATTCCAAGCCCTCCTAGATTTTAAACTTTCTGTGCAGAAATCAACTGTTCTTCTGATAGCTTGCCGTACAGGGCTCATGGTTTCTTCAGTATGCTTTCTGCGTTTTGTTCTGTGTATTTGGTGACTTAGTGATAGAATAGCATGCAGCTTTTCTGGGTCTGCTGTTTAGTTTTCTAAATACCTCTTCTGTTTGGATGGGAATTTTTTTCCTTAGATTGGAGGATGTTCTCTGATGTTATTTTAAATGTTTTTCATGCCTTTAGCATGAAATTCTCCTCTTGCTTTCATTCCTACAATCAGATTTGGCCTTTCATAGTACTCCAAAGGTCTCACCTGTTCCGTTCACGCCTTTTCAATTAATCTATCTTTGGCACTGACTGGTGTCCTCGTTTTTCTCTCTTCTCTACAAGCCCTGATGTTACACCCTCTCTGTCACGGATCCATTGGCAAGGCTCACAAGTGGTTTTATTTGACTTCAAGAATGTCTGTTTCCAGTATTACAACGGTCTGGTTGCAGTTCTGGTGCTGTGATTAAACACTACAACCAAAAGCAGCTGATAAAAGGAAGAGTTTATTTTGGCTTACAGTTCCAGAGAGAGAGTCCATAATGTCAGGGGAGTAATGACATTGGGTGACCAAAAGGAAGCTAAAAGATCACAGTGTCAACTGTCAGTACAAAAAAGAGGGTGAACTGGGAGTGGATGAGGTTATGAACCCTCAAAACACACCCTGGTTAGGCACTTCCTCCATCAAGGCTGCCTACCTCAGCAAACAGCGCCACCACCTGGGGGCCAAGTGCTCAACAACCTGAGCCTGTGGGAGACATTCTTTTTGTTGTTGCTGTTGTTGTTGTTGTTGTTTTGTTTGTTTGTTTTGCTTTGTTTTTTTGTTGTTTTTTTTTTTGAGACAGGATTTCTGTGTTTAGCCCTGGCTGTCCTGGAATTCACTCTGTAGACCAGGCTGGCCCTAAATGCAGAGATCTGCCTGCCTCTGCCTCCAGAGTGCTGGGATCAAAGGCATATGCCACCACCACCCTGCATAGCTTAGTTTTTCTTCAGAGTTTCTAGCTCCCTACTAAACTTCATTTCATGGCCGATGTTGACTTCCTTGCTTCATTTAGCTGTCTGTGTGTTCTCAGAACTTATTTGGGAATTAATTTTTATCCTCTTAGATTAGATTTCTTTGAATGTATTTGTAATCTTTCCCTTGTATGGTTTGTCTAGGCTCTTCCCTAGTTCCCACATTAGGAACTGACCCTGTGGGGGGTGCTGGGAGTTTTTGGAGGACACATGATTTCTGCGTTTCTGTGTTTTTGCATTGAAACTTGAATATATGGGGTTAGGTTAGCTTAAATTATAAGTCATTTTTATTCTTTCAATGCAGTCGTTTGTAGCATTTGAAAGGGATGAAGCCATGGTAGAGTCAAGATATCCTTTTCTTCTGTTAGGTTGCTATTCCTGGCACCACGCTTGTGCCCCAGCACTTCCCCTGAGAGTAGAGTACAGTCCACGAGCACAGTCACTGTCATCCCACTGTGAAAATACAGTAACAATCAGGTAACAAAAAACATTGTAGTGGTCTGAAAGAAAATGGCCTCTGGACCACACAGAATGGCACTATTAGGAGGTGTGGCCTTGTTGGAGGAAGTGTGTACCATCCACTTCCTGCTGCTTGCCATTCTGGATGTAGGTCTCTCAGCTGCTTCTGCAGCACTATGCCTGCCTGCACACTTCCATACTTTCTGCCAGGATGATAATGGACTAAACCTCTAAAACTGTAAGCCAGCCCCAATTAAATGTTGTCCTTTACAAGAGTTGCCGTTGTCATGGTGTCTCTTCTCAGCAGTAGAACACTAAGACAGTATACAAATACCATCTTAGGATGCAAGAGGCACTGATATTACCACATGGATGAAAACACTAGTGACTGTGGGTATGGGTAGAAAGTTTATTGTTTATCATTGAGCTGAGAGAAAGCAGAAAAAGGATTAAATAGAGGGGGAGTTACAGAGACTAAGAGTGGGAAAGAGAGAGAAGGCAGTATTGGCTAAAAAGATTGAGTATGAAATGATGATGATCAGATTTCTGAGAACAGCCCTAGGTCTCAAGAGACTGAGACACAGAGACCCCTCAATCATGTCTAGGGGGAAGGAAGAGTAAGGAAGTGGGGGGCGAGAATAGAGCTGGCCTGCTAAGTGACATTGAGTGTTAGACAAAAAGTGGGAGTGAAAGGAAAGAGAGCTGTGTGGTGGCTTATGAGAGTGGTTCCCATAGGCTCAAAGGTCTTAACGCTTAGTCCTCAGTTATCGATCGGAACTGTTTGCAAAGGATTAGGGGCTTGGCCTTATTGCAGGAGGTGTGGCTTTGTTAGAGAAGGTGTGTGGCTGGGTATGAGCCTCCCACCTTTACCTGGGCCATATGTCACAACCCATATATATACACGGGGAACATTCCTCCATTTCTCTCTCTCTCTCTCTCCCACTCCTCTCTTTCCGCGCCACTTCCCCCTCTCACCCTCTCAATTAAACCTCTTACTCGTGGAACTGTTTGGGCCTAGTGTGTGCTACTTTCTGACGCGAACACCTCTCCGAACACATCAGGTGGTCGGATGGGTACAACACACAGAGGCTCTTAAGCTGCCCACGTGCTGACACAGTGAAGGTATCAGCTATTTTTCTGTGGCAATGATAAAACCAGATTACCAAAGCAGCCCGTAGAAGAAGGACATTTTGTGCTCAGGCTCCAGGGGGATAGAAGTCTGTTATGGCTGGTAAGTATGGCAACGACCTACAGTCATGGCAGGAAGCTAAAAGTTTGTTTGTCTGTCCACCTGTCTGTTTGTATGAGTCAGGGTCTCACTATGTAGCCCTGGCTAACCTGGAATTCTATGTAAACCAGGCTTTCCTAGAACTCACAGAGATATGCGTGCCTCTGTCTCCTGAGTGCTGGGATTAAAGGCCTGGCTGAGAACTTACATCTTGAGCTGGGAGCAAAAAGCAAAGAGGAAGAACTGGAAGTAGGTGATCCTTACTCTCCAAGCCTGCACCCATCCACGTGCCTCTTCCAGAAAGGCTGCGCTCCCCAAACCTCCGGAAACAGCGCCACCAGCTGGGGAGTCCCGAGACTAGCAGGAAGTTTCTCATTCAAATCCCTGCAGGGTCTTTTCAAATGGCATCTAAGGGCTGCTCCGTTGACAAGCATCAGCAACCATAGGAGGATTTTCTGGATTTTGTTTCTGACATTGTATCTGTTAGCTGGGGATGGCTTTTCCCCAGCTCTTTAAAATGTCTATTACTGAGTCAACAGTGCAGATCTTCTAACTCTCTAGTTCAGGCAGCGAGCCACCTGTTGTGAGCATTCTCCATTGCTAGAAGGAGGGAAACTCCACCCCAAAAGAAGTCAGTTCCTCGAGACTCAGGATTTCTCCCTCCTGTGTTATAACGCTATCTGTTTTCCTTTGCTATTTAAACTGGAAACATTTGGATGTCTGATAGCTGTAATTTTACCTTCTGAGCATGTGCCTTGGAGGCTTTCCTCACTAACTCTTAACTCATATTCACCACGTAAAAACCGGCCTTTGAGGTCTCAGCCCCTGACGATTCTAAGACTGAGACTGTATCTTCTTCAGAAACTGGGTGGCAGAGTTTACTGGAAGGTCAGTTTCCTTCGAGCATGGGCACTCTCTTCCTGGACCATTCTCTTCTGTGAAAAGAACGGTGTCAGAGCCTTTGAAAATGTACTCAGCAACCTGTAAACGCATTCCATCTACTACCCACTGAGAAGGCTTAGCTTATGATGACTCCTACTGTGGGCCCCAGGCTCTGCCTCTCTGCCTGGCGCTGCAGCCAATACACAAACAGGACAAAGTCTGGCACGGGAGTCCCAGCCTGTGTATCCTCGGAAGGGAGAGCCACTGCAGCCAGATTTGAAAGAGGAGAGTGGGTTCGGGATCAGCAGAATCTGATCCAATTGGGAGCAAGTACAGAATTCGGGGGAGCAAGGAGAGAAGAGAAAGGCCTCAAAGGCCTTCCCCAGGGCGATTGCTAATGAAGCAGATCCCTGAGATGGCCTTAGCTTTTTCATGCTTCTTAATTGGGGATGGGTGTGAAGGCATGTGCTTTATTGGGGTGAACTAAGGATTATATAATTTGGGGGAAGGGTGTGAGAATATCCAGGAAGGAAAAGGCCATGTGCTGAAGGCTAAGGCTATTGAGATGCTTCGTTAGTGTGGAGAGGCTGTCTAGGTGCTGCATTAAGTGACTGACTGCCCAAGGTGGTCCTCTCAGTTGGGGGTCATGATTAGGCGTTCCAAAGCAGGCACAGAGGGCAAGGAGTAGTCAGCCCTATTCTAGATCTCTTGAGATTCCTGGGATTCTTATGCCCATGTAGTAGCACAGTCCACGTACCCTACATCCTCCACCTGCATATGATATTTTGTATTTGGTGATCTCACATTCCACAGAGATCCTTAAGTCAGTCAGTATTCACAGAAGGGAAGGGTCAGTTTTAGACTTTGGCTAGAGAGGATTTGAAGACTGCTTTCTTCCTGCACTCAGTTGAAAGTGTGTACCATAACCACAATCTGTTTTATAAACACACAGTCCCCGGGGCTCATCCACATAGTGTGGGGGAGAAAAATGTGCTAGCTCAACTGCAAAAAGAATCGCATCAAAGCCTTTGAGAACGCAAGCCACTCCAAAGTCTGTGAGCACAGTTTCTTCTCATACTCCTTGGGACAACTTAATTTGTGATGAGCCTTACATCTACCTTCAACATTTTGTGTTTTCTTGGAGGAGGGGGGGGGCTTTTGTTTTTTGAGTCAGGATCTAACTGTGTAGCCTTGGCTGCCCTGGAACTCACTATGTAGAGCAGGCTAGCCTCAGACTCATAGAGATCCA
Source organism: Montemys delectorum (assembly GCA_019843815.1). Taxonomy (NCBI): domain Eukaryota; kingdom Metazoa; phylum Chordata; class Mammalia; order Rodentia; family Muridae; genus Montemys; species Montemys delectorum. Next base: position 10,468 of record JADRCD010212239.1, on the reverse strand, counting down.
CTTGTTTCTGCCTCTCATGAGCTGTGTGTGCCACCACACCCAGCTGCTTTCTATTTTATGAGCACACATTCCATACCAAGTGTTAACATAATGTTACTTACATGTGGAAAGAGGATGGACCTAGGTCCTAATTAAGAGGCTCTTGGAAGCCTAAGACGGGGCTTTCTTCTTGTGCTGATGAGAGAGGCTACTGTGAGGGGATCTAACAAGCAGCACATTCTGTGTTCTAGCACACAGTTATAAATGAATCCACTACACCAAAGGAAGCATTTTAGGCCCTTTGAAAGAAGCAAGGTGGTCAAGAGTGGTTTGAATGAGACTGGCCCCCTAGGCTCATGTATTTGAGCCTGGTCACCGGGAGTGAGCTATTTGAAAGAATTAGAAGGATTAGGAGGAAATGTATCCAGGGGTGTCCCAGGGCAGCATGGTGATGTCACCACTGTGGCATTAGGGAGCATTTTGTGAGGCCTTTGTGCAGTCACTAAGTGTATAGTCACATCACAGTGCTTGATTGTGACACAGCTGTGCTGCATCCCGACACCACAAAGCTCCATCTTGACTTTCCAGTGCCCCTCTGTGAATCACAATGCTGTACTGGGTCTGGGATGGAAGTTTCAAAAGTCTCTTTGTCTCTCTGCCTGTGGATCAGGATGGAAGGCTCTCACTGCAGTACCATGCCTGCCTGCACACGACCGTATTCCCAGCTGTGATGACCACGGACCAACCATGGGAAGATGTGAGCCAGCACCCAGTTAAATGCTTTCTTCTATAAGAGTTGCCCTGGTCATGGTTCCTCTTCATAGCATTAGAATGGTGACTAAGACAGTCATGGGAATCTGGAGAACGGGTTTCTTCTGGCAGTCCTTGTTAGAGTCTCGTTCATGGTAAATCTTATATCTCATCTTAACACTTTCTGCTTTGGTAAGCATCCATTCCTTAGTGATTCTAAATCAATAATCTCCTTGTGAAAAAGGAACAGTGTCATGCTTGGGCAAGAATGGCTTTCTGGAGCTGTAATTTTTATGTTATCCGTGTACAAACAAGGGGAAGCAGAAGAGCTGGAGAGATGGCTCACAAGTTCAAAGCACGTTCTGCTCTTGTAGAAAACCTAGGTTCAGTTCCCAGCACCCATGTGGTGGTTCACACCACCTGTAACTCCAGTACCAGGGAATCTCATGTCCTCTTCTAACCTTTGGGGGCACCAGGAATACATGTAGTGCACAGACATACATGCAGATAAGACACTCGTGCACATAAAGTAAATAAATCCTCAACAGGAAACAAGAGAGAAAGTGGACCACCGTTGTTCCTGGTACATTAAAGTTTGTGTTAATTATGTAAAAGTAAGACTGTTAGGAAAAGGATGTTCAGGAGGATGTGAGACACTGACAGAACTTAGTTGTTGAGGAGCATGTGCAACATTGAGGGAACTTAGCCTGTATAAGCCTTTTGTGTAGCCTGACTCTCTCTTTTCCCAGTACATATCCTCCCTAGTTCTTATAAACAAAAGAAAATGTCCTAAAGCCACAGAAATTTCATGATTAAATTTAATTTCCTCTCAGGTTAAGACAGTATATGATACATTCTTACCGCATATGATACAGTCTTACCACATAAGATGCATTCTTACCACACATTCCCCTCCTTTCTCCCCCTTCCATGCCCCTCCCCCACCTCCCAAGTCCTCACCCTACCTTCATGTATTTTTGTTGTTGATTTTACAGTGTAGCCTCAGGATGTCCCAGGGTAGCATTGTGATTCACAGAGGGGCACTGTAATGTCAAGATGGAGTTTTGTGGTGTCGGGATGCAGCACAGCCAGGTCACACACAATTAAGCATTGTGATGTGACCATACACTTAGTGACTGCACAAAGGCCTTACTGTGACACCTCACATTGCTCCCTAACACTGCAATGGTGACACCACCATGCTGCCCTGGAACACGGCAAAGCTGCATCTTCAACATCATGAAGCTAAGTTTTTTTCAATATGCTTGGCTGTACCACGTCAGTGACGAATTGTGACATCACAATGCTTGTTGCTACCACAATGTTGAATTTTAGCATGACAAGCTCTAGTGTAACAATACTGAATTTTACATCGTGGTGCCCCAGTACAACACCACTACGCTCTATGGATAAGACCTAAGGCTCCATTATGACACCACAAAAATAAATGGTTACATCATAATGTTCCCTCGTGACATACAGTATTGACTTTTGACATCATAGTGCCCCCATGTGCCATTATAATGCCACACTATGACATCAAAATACTCCATGGTGACAGACCCCCCTGCGTGACAGGTAAGGTGTGCCCAGGTCCCAGCCACCCAGACAGCACTCCCCAGCTTGCCTGTGTTCTTCAGTGGACAAGTGAGGCCTTGCTAGGCACCAGTCATCTGGCCCAAACTTCTCCAGCTGCCCAGCTCCAGCTGCTGATGGGGGAGAACTCTGCCAGGCCCAACCACCCAGCCCACACTTTCCAGTCCACCTAGTTCCCACCACGTGCAAGGCCCTGCCAGGCGCTGCTCCTAGTGCTGGCCTGTAAGGGGTCTCTGCCCAAGAAACCTTTACCACAGTTCCTCCTAGTGCTGACAAGCAAGCGGTCCCTAGACCGTGAGCCATGGGCTCACACTCCCCATCCATCGCTAACTGCTGACAAGCAAATCTCAATACAGAAACAACATGTCTCCTCAAAAATCACCAAGCCCACACCACAGGATACCATTGAGAAGGGCCTGGGAGAACTTTCAGATGAGGAAGTAACAGGAATGAGTGATTGTTCAAACAACATCAAAGAAAAAAAGAAAAAGCCGGGCAGTGGTGATGCACACCTTTACTCCCAGCACTTGGGAGGCAGAGGCAGGCGGATTTCTGAGTTTGAGGCCAGCCTGGTCTACAAAGTGAGTTCCAGGACAGCCAGGGCTACACAAAGAAACCCTGTCTCAAAAAAAAAAAAAAAAAAAAAAAAACAAGCTGAGGCTCAGTGACTAAGAGCACCGGCTGCTCTTGCAGAGGAGCATGTTCCATTCCCAGCACCCACGTGGTGTTTCACAACCATCTGTAACTCTAGTTCCAGTGGAGCTGATGCCCTCTTCTGTCCTCCAGGCACGTACATGATACACAGACATACAGGCAGGCCAAACACTCAGACACATAAAGTAAAATAAATAAGTCTTTTTTAAATGGCTAAGAGATGAGAATGGGTAGGCAGGCTATCCAAGTGGTTATCATATGGTTGCATTGGCCCTTAAAAAGCAGAGACATTCTTAAGACTTTAAAGAGAGAATCCCTGAGAGAGGTGAGGGGGTGTTCCCTGGAGGCTGTAACCAAGTCTCCAGTCAACCACATGCCCCAAAAACAACAGGATCTACTGCTTTCAGTAGACCCTGAGGCCTGGTGCCAGGTGGTCAGGGGCTGCCCTGCGCAGGACCTCTTCTGGTTTGCAGTCTGCCAACACCTCACTGCCCTTGGATGACGAAGACTGAGGCAGGTTTTAGAATTCCTGTGACAATACTGAGTCCCACCGCATAATCGGATTCCCCCCCAACCCCACTTCCTCACACAACATCATGTGAGAGTTTAGATTTCAGCATAAGGGTTCTGGGCTAAGATTAGCACGGACAGACCCTACATGTTGATCTGCAGCTGTTCCACAGCCCCCCCCCCAAACTGAGACCACAACAGAGAGCTTTTCAATAACAATGTCTTTGTTTTCTTTTACAAGAAGGGGCTGGAAAGGGAGAAAATTTGCATTTGCCCATATCTTCATCACATAGATATTTTCCCATTGTAAGAATCATGATTTCATTCATTAAATACATTGTTGTGTGACCTCTCTGTTAATACATAATTAGATATTTAGTATCTATTCTATCTCCCAATATCATCGCTAAACCCACTCTTATAATGGCCATTCCATGGTTTGTTGTCAGTAGGCAGATCTGAAGGAAGCACATATTGAATTCTTGTGTGCACTACAATTCCTTGGGCTTCATATGTGTGTACATTAACATTCCATTTATCTTAACCTGTCACACCAGAGCTGCATCCTCAACACTTTATATCACTTATACCTACTTAATCAATGGGACATTCTAGGCCCTCTTTCCTCCATGGAAATCTGGTGTGGATTGGTTCTAAGGCTACTTGTGTTAATTTGGCTCCCCAAATTAAACAAGAACCCACATCTGAGTGTAAGACACTGAAGTTCTCTGCCCCAACTTGGCTTTGATTGATAAATAAAGTTGTGGGCCAGGCAGAGAGACAGAGGCAGGACTTTAGGATTCATGGGCAAGAGACTGAGGAGGAAGGGGAATCGCCATTGCTGGGAGAGGAAGGAGCTGCAGGCCTGAAAAGGGTAGGACAGAGAGACAGAGAGACTGCCAACATGTAAGAGTCAGGGGTCAGGTCCCAGGAAGGCTGCAGACCTGGGTCCGGGGTAGCAAAGACGAAATATAGATTTTAGTAAGTAATAATTCAGAAGTATCAAAGGGGAGACATTCACAACGTGGAAGTTTAGGAGTGGCCTAGCCCCTGAGCTATTTAAGGTACATTAAAATATAAGGCTGCGTGTGTGCCTTTCATTAGAGAGCCCAGAGCATAGGATTTCAAAAAAAAGACTTTTCAAAAGATAGGGAATGTTCCATGATTTCCTTTTTAAAAAAAGATTTATTTATTTTATGTATATGAGCACACTGTAGCTGTCTTCAGACACACCAGAAGAGGGCATCGGATCACATTACAGATGACTGTGAGCCACCATGTGGTTGCTGGGAATTGAACTCAGGACCTCTGGAGGAGGAGTCAGTGCTCTTAACCCCTGAGCCTTCTCTCCAGCTCCCTTTATTTTCTTAAAGTGCTAGAAAAATGAAGTGGGTGTAGTAGCTCAGTGTTCTCAGCCTTCCTAATGCTACAACTCTAATACAGCTCCTCGTGTTCTGGTGACCCCCAACCATATTTTGTTGCTACTTCTTCATAACTGCAATTTTGCTTCAGTTTTCAATCGTAATGTAAATATCTACACCCCACCCCTGGTCTTAAGTGACATCTGTGGGCATCACAACTCCTGGGTTGAGAACCTTTCGTGTCGCCAAGTGCTACAGGCAGTCAACGGCCGCGGTGGGAGGGACAAGCCCCAGCTAGGTCTCCCCGTCCTCATCAGACGCATTAAATGGGTTGTGTGTGACAATAACAAAAGAGGTTTTGACTCCTAGTCGGGATTGTTGGGGAATGGAAGAAGATAGAGCAGTGAGGGGGAGGGGGAAGTGATGTGAATACCGTGGACTCATGTGTGAAGTTCCCAAAAACGTGCATTTAAAGAATGAAGTTAACCAGGCGAGCAGCCCCTTGAGCACAGCCAGAATGGCATCGGAGTTGGCTGGAAAAGTCTTTTACCTTTGTGTGCTGTTCTCTTCTAGAGAGCAGACAGAGATTCCACCTCGCAGCTCGGAACTGTTTCCTCAGAACAGAAATAGGGATGTGGCGTGCAGTCAATGTCCTGGTCTTGGGGACTGGGGAGGTTGGGGTAGGGGGTGGGGGGAGACTTGTTTCTGTCCCTACATGGCTGGGTCCCTGTAGGAGCTAGGAGAGCTAAGAGCTCAGATCTCTCCGCAGCGCCCGGGAGGCTGCTTTACCACAATGGGACACTAGAGGAAGACAGAGATCGTGAGTTGAAAATTAAAAGGCTGATGTTAGAGAAATTAGAAGAGATATAGAGAAGACCCAGACATCCTCACCAAGAATTCATGAATTCCCCAGAATCTCGTTTGGTCCGTAAATGGCTTCCCCTGCGTAAAAGACAGTAGAGACTGATTTATAAGCCCGTGATGTCCAGACATCAGCAAAAGTTACTACCTATTAAATTATGCACAGACACACACATGAAGGACCGACCCTAAGCCCAATGAAACAAGGAAATCCCCATCCAGAAACCCAGCAATGCGTTGATGTGACAAAACAGTTATAAGATACCTAAAAAATAAAAAGAATTGCATTTTGCCAGCCACGAACACAACTTTGCTCTGACTGGTATAAAAAAACAAACAAACTGTTCTTTTTTACAGATCCAAGGACACCTAAGATTTACTTCTTAGAAATGTTATTCAGGCATAGTTAAATATTAGATTAAAAAAATTTTGGTTTAGCCGGGCAGTTGGTGGTGCACGCCTTTCTTCCCAGCACTCGGGAGGCAGAGGCAGGTAGATTTCTGAGTTCGAGGCCAGCCTGGTCTACAGAGTGAGTTCCAGGACAGCCAGGGCTATACAAAGAAACCCTGTCTCGAAAAAAAAAAGGTTTTTTTGGTTGAATACTTATGCCAATATGGTGTTGGGGTTTTTTTTAGATGTTTTTATTTTGTGTGTGTGTGTGTGTGTGTGTGTTTCCTTGCATGTTGGTCTGTGCATTATACCCAGCACCCTTTGCCCACAGAGATCAGAAGATGGAGTCTGGTCCCTGAGTTGTGGACAGTTGTGAGCTGCTACATGGGTGCTGAGCACCAAACCTGGGTCCTCTACAAGAATAGCAAGCTCTCTGAACTGCTAAGCTATCTCTCTGATCCCATGATTGTCTACCCCTAAAATGAAGTTTTTCTTAGATTTCACAAATGTCTCCAAAATTTTTGAAACACATTATGTGTTACTTGACAAAAACTCAAGATGACTACTCCTAGATGCATAAAAAATTTTTTAAATAGCTAAACAAAATCGTGAAAACTTGTGCTGTTAATAAGAAATAAACATTACAAAGAGCCAAAGCTAACTGCTACACTGAGTTTATCCAGAACTAAATTGAGAAATCCAAGATCAGTCGCTGCCAACATAGGTGACCTGAAGGCCTCAAGGCAGAGTAAGAGATGGAAACCAGACAGTGTAAGTCCTGATCTGACATCCGCGAGTGGAGAACTGTCAAGCTACGGGCCTCTCCATTCACCTCAGCGGCATACTTACTAAAGTTGAAAAGATGTGGAGACCAGCTTAGCTCCTGTGCAAATTCATGGAGCATTCTCTACTTTTTGAAAAGTCCGTATGAAAATCTATAATCTTGAATCTCAAGTAAAAGGTGTAATTAGGAGAGCTGGGAGAACAGGGACATGAAGGTCTATTGGGGGTGGGATACTCAGGGTTAAAGGTTTCAACAAGAAGGGGATTGGGGGACATAGAGAAATGAAGGGGTTAAAGGTTGGTAGGCAAAGCTAAGGATGTACAAGAACCACTATAGAAATTTACACCTTTGTAAGCTATTTTTTAAAATATGTAATATTAAAAATAAGTTTGAAAAGAGGTAATGTGACTGAATGGACAATAGTAGCCCCAGAAAACATTCATTATTAAAGGAAAATATGAGTTGGGGACAGAATACCTCCCTAGCAGTTACTAGGCAGAGAGATCCCAGAGGCACAGAAATCAACACGCACACTATTGCTATTGCTCTTGGGTACTCAGTGGCAAACAATGATACGCCCCTGTTGGGCTTTTTTTTTTTTTTTTTTTTTTTTTTTTTTTTAGTTTTAACAGGACACAGAGCAATCAGTCTCAAACGTAGCAGGAGGCCCTCCCGGCTGGCTGTCTTTCACAGTGCTGGAGGCTGCTGTGCAGGCTGCAGGGAGGGGAAAGACATCCATGGTCTCACCACCAGGTGTTGGACCCTGCATGCTGCAGAACCAACCTGCTAGGCCAGTCAGTCAATAGGAACATGATGGCTACACAGTAGGAATATTTTTGGAGGGATGTGTTAGAACAGAGTTTCTCTGTGTAGCTCCCGCTTTCCTGGAACTCACTCTGTAGACCAGGCTGGTCTCAAACTCAGAGATCCAACTGCCTCTGCCTTCTGAGTGCTGGGATTAAAGGCGTGTGCCACCCACTACGTCTGATTCACAGCAGGGATTTTTTTTTTCTACCTAGTACTGTAAATTTCATCAAAAGCCTATGACTGGGAAATCTTCGCTGCTAGGGGAAGTTTCTTGTGGTGTCTCGCTGAACGTCACCCTGCCGAATTCCCTTGTAAACGTGTATGTTTGTATCCATATGTTGTTCTCAATCGTGATCAAAGGAACTTCTTGTTGCAGCAAGTAGGGGTTAGCCCAGAGTCGGAGTCCTGAGAATAGGTGTCAGCTGAGCCATTCTTAGGTCATCTATACCAACCTCTCCCCAAACAAGCCTAGAAGAAGAAGGCGGGCAGAAGGGGCGGGACAGTGTAGGAGGCAGAGCTTGAGGAAGGATGCAGCTAAGCAAGCGCCGCTCGGGGACATGACATGGCTGCCGTGCTCGCAGACAGGCCAGGCCACGAATCTCAGAGGCTCTGATAAAAAAAAAAAAAAAGCAACAGGAACAAGAGTCCAGTGTCCTCGCCAAGGGTCAGATGTGACAAAGTCCAGTCTGGAGCTGAGGACGGAGTCTTGAAGGAGTTAAGGTTTAATTCAGTTGGTGGAAATCTGACTTTCCCCCTGAAGAGACTGGAGTTCGCAGCCCCAGGACCACCGTGTGTTCAGTCTATGGCACATGCGAGCTGTCCTGTGTTCCCTTTGTGCAGCATTGCTTGATTAGCGTTGTGTTGACTTCGTTCCATTGTATGATAGCTTTCTGCTGACTCCGGCCCATTTTCCGCCACCGCAAAATGTATATAAGATGCTGTACTTCTCAATAAACTTGCTTGTGGGAGCATCAGCTTGCACAGGGCCTACCTGCTGATCCCAAACCTTCCTGTCCTCTTTATTTCTCACCCTCTGGCCTCACCTGCCAGTTAGTATATTCCCGAAGAAGTCCCTGCTGGAATTTTGACTGCCTCAATCCTGGGAGGGGTTTTGTGCAGGCAACCAAGGCTGCTGTGAGTGGAAGCGTACAATAGTGATGCGGAACAGGTTCTATAAGCGAGGGGTTCCTGAGAGAGGGGGCCAGGGTCTTAGAGGCCGCGGTCGTGGTCGAGGCCATGGTCGAGGTCGAGGCCGCGGGGTTCACGGAGATAAAGCTGAAGACAAAGAGGCAGGTCTGGGCCGCTGCCAGGGCGTGCTGCTGGTCGCCTGCACGGAGAGGCAGCCCTTTGACTGGTGTCTTCCTTCAGTGGATCCTGTCACCAAGCTGGGCCGCCTGGTTAAGGACATGAAGATCAAGTCCTTGGAGATCTACTTGTTCTCCCTGCCCATTAAGGCGTCTGAGATCGTTGGCTTTTTCCTGGGCGCATCCCTGAAAGATGAGGGTCTGAAGAACACGCTGGTGCGAATGCAGACTTGGGCTGCCCAGTGGACCAGGTTCAAAGCTCTTGTAGCTATTGGGGACTACAATGGTCACGTTGATCTTGGTGTTAAGTGCTCCAAGGAGGTTGCCACTGCCATCCGAGGGGCCATCATCTTGGCCAAGCTTTCTATCGTCCCTGTGTGGAGAGGCTACTGGGGGAACAAGATTGGCAAGCCCCACACTGTTCCATACAAGGTGACAGGCCGCTGTGGCTCTGTGCTGGTGGGTCTCATCCCTGCCCCCAGAGGCACTGGCATTGTCTCTGCTCCTGTGCCCAAGAAGCTCCTGATGATGGCCGGTATAGATGACTGCTACACTTCAGCCAGAGGCTGCACTGCCACCCTGGGCAACTTGACCAAGGCCAGCTTTGATGCCATCTCCAAGACCTCCAGCTACATGACCCCTGACCTCTGGAAAGAGACTGTGTTCACCGAGTCTCCTTCTTATCAGGAATTCACTGATCATCTTGTGAAAACCCACACCAGAGTCTCTGTTCAGAGGACCCAGGCTCCAGCTGTGGCTACCACATAAGGGTACATAAGGGTACCACATTTTTTTAAAAAACTGTAAATAAATAAATTAATTAATTAAGTATGTGAAAGAAAGAAAGGAAAGAAGGAAGGAAGGAAGGAAGGAAGACAGCAAGGGCGGCAAAGGCGGCCTCTGTAGGAGGAGCCGCTGGCAGTGAACACTTGCAAATGGGACAGTTGTTTTTCTTTGTGGGCCTTGCAGCTGAGAGGTTGCCCGTGCCCCAGTAGGTGGCCACACATTTGCATACATACAGTAGGCCCTAAATGGACTCAGGGACACAGTAATAAATGCAAAACAGAGATAGGAAGTGTGGAGAGACACTTCCCCAGCACGTTAGAGGGAGGTAGCACAGAGCTGATATGATCAAATACACTGTCTGAATATTTGACAATCTCAAAGCATAAATAAAACTTTGTTTAATTATATTAATTCCAGAAGGGAAGAGGGAAAGGGGGCCAGAGATTTTACAAAAACAAAAAAGTGGTTGAAACTTTCACAAATTTTAAGAAATGTAGAAATTTTAAAAAATGTAGGAGTGTAGACATATTCCAAAAATGTAGGAACGTCCAATGGAATACGACGTGACAAGCTCCAACTGTGCAGAGTCGGGAGAAAGCACATTTTTCCCACGAGAATCTCACAGCAAGTGAGTGGAATGATTGGTTCCGGGCTATAAGGAACTGCAACTAGGAGAATATACATGG
>JADRCD010212238.1:6350-26866 GCA_019843815.1 Montemys delectorum | reverse complement strand
CACACACACACACACACACACACACACACAAAATAGACATATAAATAATACAATATGTGTTTGTTTAATTGTTTGTTTGTTTGTTTATGGTTTTTTGAGACAGAGTTTCTCTGCATAACAGCCCTTGCTATCCTGGAACTCTCTGTAGACCTGCTGGCCTCAAACTCACAGAAATCTGCCTGCCTCTGCCTCCTGAGGTGCTGGGATTAAAAGTATATGCCACCATGTCCAGCAAATAATGTAATTGAGTGAGAGAAACAAAGAGACAGGAGAGAGAGACAGACAGACAGATTGAGGGGGGGGAGAAACATAGAAGGCAAATATACCTGTAATTCCAGCATTAAGAAGCTGAGGCAGGAGGATCTCGAGTTCTAGGTCCATTTAGGCTGCATAATAAGAAAAGCACCATCTCAAAAATTAACAAATTATAAGAGAAAATGAATGACTGCCCTAAGAACTCCGTTACCCTACAATCCTGTCATACCCTGTGCTCTTCAGAACCAAGATTTTCCCTGTGGAATTAGACATGAAATATATAAGCAAATGCACTGTAGATGCTTAATGTTTTACAGAGAAATAAAATGTACATTAAGTTCCACAGCAGAAAGGAATAGACAATAGCAAGCTCAGAGCAATGAACATCCCTGGTTCTCATATTACAGACTTAAATACTATTTCTACTAGAGCAAACCAAGGCTTTTTGGAGATATAGCTGTCTTAGTCAGGGTTTCTATTCCTGCACAAACATCATAACCAAGAAGCAAGTTGGAGAGGAAAGGGTTTACTTAGCTTACTTCCACATGGCTGTTGATCACCAAAGGAAGTCAGGACTGGAACTCAAGCAGGTCAGGAAGCAGGAGCTGATGCAGAGGCCATGGAGAGATGTTCCCTACTGGCTTGCTTCTCCTGGCTTGCTCAGCCTGCTGTCTTATAGAACCCAAGACTTCCAGCCCAGGGATGGCACCACCCACAAGGGGCCCTACCCCCTTGATCACTAATTGAGAAAATGCCCCACAGCTGGGTCTCATGGAGGCACTTCCCCAACTGAAGCTCCCTTCTCTGTGATAACTCCAGCCTGTGTCAAGGTGATACACAAAACTAGCCAGTACAATAGCTGATATAAGATCTGGAGCAGAAACTATACAAGCTAATCTTTTTATAAGACAGTGAAGAAGCTAAAAGAGACTAGGACCATGTCAAAAATTCAGGAGTTTAATTTGAAGAGGCACTCAAGCACTAAAGGGAGATGAATATACACATCAAGTAGAATGCTAGCAAAGAAATAAATGGATCCTTCACACTGTTTAAATTTCTAATTATCAAATGACTTAGAAACTAGAGCCGGGTTGGGGGTTGAAAAAGATGGCTCAGTGATTTAGAGCACTGACTGCTCTTCCAGAGGTCCTGAGTTCAGTTCCCAGCAACCACATGGTGGCTTACAGTCATTTATTTGTAAAGGGATCTGATGCCCTCTTCTGATGTGTCTGAAGAGAGCAACAGTGTACTCACATACATAAAATAAATAAATCTTTTTAAAAAAAAAGGAAAAAGAGAAAGAGAGAGAGAGAGAGAAGAATCTGGAGTTGGAACGGCTCAGTGGTACACTTGCTCGGGGCTTGATCCCAGCACAGAGAGAGGAAAAGAGAGGGAGGGACACAGAATACAATCAGTAACAGGTCATGAATCCCACATTGACCCTTATTTTCCCTACAGCAGCTGCAGCCCATGAACCAAAGGAAGAAAAATCCTTATCAATTCTATTCAAGTAGGGCTGGTAAGATGGCTCAGCGGGGAAGAGCACCAACTGCTCTTCAGAAGGTCATGAGTTCAGATCCCAGCAACCACCCATAATGAGATCTGACGCCCTCTTCTGGTGTGTCTGAAGACAGCTACAGTGTACTTACATAAAATAAATAAATAAATCTTAAAAAAAAATGTTTAAAAAAAATTCTATTCAGTAAATGAAAGGGAACAGTAGAATTAGAGCAAAAGTGTATCTGAGCATCACAAAGGGAAACAACACACAAGCTGCTTCCTAAGGAATGGGCGCCTGAAACTCCAGTCAGGCCAAACCTCACCCAGACAAGGGGCAGCTGTCAATGTTCAGGAAACAGAACAGACAGGGTGTTCACTGTACAGACTGAGCAATCAGAACTCTAGACAGAAGCTGCAGTGCAAAAGACTCAAAGAGAAATTGTAAAGAAATGGGAAAGAAATCTATAAATTGAGGGACTAAGAAATGTATTTTTAAAAGGGCAAAACTTAAATAGTATCTAAAACTATGTAAGCAGTAATTTAACCCCCCCACTCCCCCCCACACACACCAAGCTTTTACTCTCAGTACTCAGGAGACAGTGGCAGACAGATTTCTGTGAGTTCGAGTGCAGCTTGTTCTACAAAGCCAGCTCAAGGACAGCCAAAGTTACAAAGAACCTGACCTAGAAAAATAAAACAAAAAAGAAAACATGACAGAATGTTTATAATCATGGATTCTGTTTTTAGAGACGAGGTCTCACTAGCACTGGCTGGCCCAGAAGCACTATGTAGACCAGGCTGGCCTGTAACAGATCAGCCTGCTTCTACCTTCCTCTGCCTCCAAGTACTAGAATTAAGGTAGGTATGTGACACCAAGCCTGGCATTAAAACTTTTCTTTATTCCTCTTATTTCTGGGCTTTTTAAAAAAAAAATAATGCCCTCTAATTAAGAGCTGGGTATGCCGTAGTGACATTTACTTAGATATGTGAGGCCCCTAGAGTCAGTCTCTAACAATACACAAAAAAATAAAGGTGGTCAAAGAGCAGTGAGCTGGGCCAGTTAGATGGCTCAGCAGGTAAAAGTGCTGGCTACCAGTGCTGGCAAGCTGAGTTCCACACTTAAAAACCAAATAAGAGAGGACCAACTCCACTAAAGTGTGCTCTGACATCCACAAATGTGCTATGGCATGTACATACTCACAAATAAATAAATGTAAAATAACTGAGAGGAAAAAAGTTCAAAAACTACCTTAAAAATGTAACTTGCTCTGCTCAGCAGAGACAGTTTAACTCTGAACTGACAGCATGTGCAGGCAATGCATTCACAACTGTAATTTACTCCAACTCACAAAAGCACTGGTACCTCACCCTTCTAAGAATAACAAGAGAATATTCTCCTTACATAGAAACACTGGTGAAGTTAAAGAAAAAGTTAGCCTTTTGCAACCCTATCCTTACTGAGCACCACTCACCCAGATTATAGAGGTATTCGTAGCTTGGGAGGTTGTAACCAACGATGTAGTGTGTCTTCCACCCTCCAAAGAGAGGAAATCGAGGTCGGATTTCCATTTCCACGGAGTCATCCAAAATAAGGAGGTGGCTGGTGGAAACATTCCCAATCTCATCCCGGTAATACACATCCTGGGCAGCAGCAGGAAGGATGGTCTGCAAGAGAGGGGAAATGCCTTCTAGAAAGTCTAGGAACCTCTGCAGAAATACAGCCCGCACCAGGCCTTGGACTGTGAACTTCAAGATCCTTAACTTTCCCAAGGTTTCAGAAGGTCTAGATAGCACATCTATTTCTTAATCAAGAATGATAAGTAGAAAAATCTTCTCAACAGCAAACAAGATTTGCAAATCCCCTTGTTAATAGTGAAGTTATAAAAAAGGAAATCTATCAAATTACTAGTGGTTGAGTTACAAAGTTCTTCATCTAATATGCTTACACATCCAAGCATACTGACAAACACTTGTTCATAGTAGGCATTTCAGTAATATGTAAATATTGAAAAATATTTATAAGGTTTCACTTATAAGACAAAGGTACATTCAAACTATTAATCTTTTTTATCATATAGATGACTGAGAGAAGATCATACCTACGCTTCTCAGTTGTGTCTTTCCATATGAAAAGTTCTTTCATTCTCTTAGCCCTCATATTCAAAATCTGCATTACATACACATCACACACAAGCACACAACAGTTAAGTCAATAAATGTAAGTTTTAAAGTCTTTTAATAAACCTCAACTCTGCAATGTGATAGTGTACCCCTGCACTTGAGAGGTAGGCAGCACCAAGGGGCTCAAGGCCACCTTCTGGGACATACTAACTTAGTGGTCAGCCTGGTCACACAACACCAGATCTTAAAAAGCAAACCGCAGGGCTGGAAAGATGGCTGAGCAGTTACAAGCACTTGCTGCTCAATCATGAGGACCAGAGTTCAGACCCCAGCATCCATGTCAGGCAGTTCCCAAATGCCTTTAACTCCAGCTTCAAAGGATCGGACAGTTTTCTGGCCTCTTCAGGTAGGTCATATACACTCACACAAGACACACACTCACACAGAATAAATCTTTAAAACAACAAGAAAATGTTTAGGTAATGATTTTAGAATTTAGACCATGAATATGATTTTTTCTTTATTGAAATTTTCTAAAAAACAAACAAACAGAAAAAGCAGTCTAGGTCAGGGGGTTCTTAACCTATGGGTCATAACCTGTTTGGAGGGTCAAACAACCCCTCACAGGGGTTATCTAAGATCATTTGAAAACACAGATTTTACAATTTTTAATAGTAGTAAAACTGATTTTATGGTTAGGGGGTCACCACTACATGAGGAACTGTATTACAAGGTCACACGCAGTATTAGGAAAGTTGAGAACCACTGATATGGGGCCAGCCACAGTGGCACATGTCTGTAATCCCAAGGCAGGAGTGTCCTGAGTTCAAGGCCAGTCTAAGTTACACAGGGAATTCCAGACTAACCCTGCTGCAGAGAGAAAAAAAGAAAAGCACTATATATATAAATAGAAGACTATTCACATGAACACAAGAACTTTTTAAAAAAGATTTATTATTATACATAAGTACACTGTAGCTGTCTCCAAACACACCAGAAGAGGGTGTCAGATCTCATTGTGGATGGTTGTGAGCCACCATGTGGTTGCTGGGATTTGAACTCAGGACTTTCGGAAGAGTAGTCAGTGCTCTGAACCACTAAGCCATCTCTCTAGCCCTAGAACTTTTTTCTTTAAAGATTCTTCTGAGTAACAGTGATATTCAACATCATCATTAGTTAATCCCCCCAAACAAAAAAGCCAAAGAAAGGACATACTGATAAAGTCACAGTTCTCACAGTGAACAAGTTGGCTACTCATACCTTAAAAGAACGAATGGAGGAGATCCCACTGTCAGGCTGCCTCTGGTAATCGTAGCGGGAGAAAGGCCCCTTCAGTACTGCACCCGTGTGCTTCAAGTCCACATTCTCTTCCACAGCAATATTACCCCAGTGAGAAACCTCGATGACCCGGGTCATACTGGTGATGGTCAGGAAAGGGCTATTGTTCTCATAATGTACTTTGAAAGAGTCCTAGATAGGAAGGAAACAAGCAGTTCATAGCTTTGGCAACAGAGAAACCCACACTAGTTTAAAAGAAATTAACTACAGCAAGTCTATGAACCATCACAGAATGGTCACCAAACATCAACACATGGCATGTCTTTTTTGGACTTATTTCTATGTATGTATGCATCTGCATGTGTGCCGTATGTGTAGGCACACCCCTCAAAGCCAGAAGAAAGTGCTGGTCCTCCTAGATCTTGCATTACAGGAGGTTGTGAGCAGCCAGATATGGGTTTTGGGAAATGAACTCAGGTCCTCTCAAAGGGCATATCCTCTTAACAACTTTTTTTTTCTTGTTTGCTCTTAAACTTGTCACCTTCCTGACACTGACTGGTGAATGCTACCATTATAGGTCTGCACCAACCATTCCTACCTTTTTTTGTTGTCATTTTTTATCTATAATTCCAATACACAACAGGCCTGAGGCATGAGGATCACCATGAGTTCAGGGCCAGCCTAGGAAACAGAGACCCTGTCTCAAAAAGATAAATGAATGAATGAATGAATGAATGAATGGCTGGTATGGATGGCACATACTCTTTATTTCTACGTGTATTTATGTTTTGCCGGCATGTATGGCTGTGTGAGGGTACCAGGTCCTCTAGAACTACAGTTGTGAGCTGGGTGCTAGGAACTGAACCCAGACTCTATGGAAGACCAGGCAGTGTTCTTAACTACTCAGCCATCTCTCCATTCCAGGTGGCACACAGACTTTTACTCCCAGCACTTGGAGGCAGAGACAGGTGGATCTCTGAATTTGAGGCCAGCCTATTCTACAGAAGGAATTCCAGGACACCCAGAGAAACCCCGTCTCAAAAACCTAAAAAACAAAATAAATAAAAATGGGCGGAGGTTCAGCAGTCTCCATAGCCTTTGCTCTAGATGAAAACCGTAAGAAACAATACCAAGTCCTCGGCGTGTGGAAATCCTGCCTCCAAGTGTCCGTGGGATTTAAGTAGATCATCTCCCAATAACACTCAACAGAATCCACATCTATACTTTCAGTAATTGCTCAAGTTCTCTGCCAGCTCTCCCACTGTTAGTTTTGTTTTGATTTAATCTCTAGTAGGGATAGCAAGATGGCTCAACAAGTAAGAGCACTTGCTGCATTCAATCTTTCATGGTGGAAGAAAACAGACTCCCAAGAGTTGTCTTCTGGTCTCCAGGCAGAAGACTATGGTACTCACACCAACATACATCATACATAAACACACATAAACACACATAAACACACACACACACACACACACACACACACACACACACAAAGTTAAAAAGTCTCTCTGGGGTTGGGAATTATATATATATATATATATATATGTCAATGGTAGCCGAGTGCCTGCCTAGTCACAAAAGCCCAACATTCAATGGGGGGGGTGGGTTGCTGTCTCTCTGGTCACTGAGTAACCAAATGCCCTTTTATGAACGTGCCCATAACTACAGAAAAACAATATTATAAAATTAAAAGTTAAGAAAAATACCCTTCTGTCCAAATCCCATGAAATGTGTAAACAGGTATTTCATTGTGTATAAACTCCCTTATTCTCTCACTCTATAGCTGTATCTTTTAAGGTTCAATTCAGAATCCTATTTAACACCATGCAGTACCAGTACTGTAAGCATGGTAGGCGTCATACTGCTGGAATCATAGGTGCAGCTCACTGAGAGAACTCATCCTTAGCATACCTAAGACTCTGGGTTCAACCCCAAACAAACAAACACATGAGCAAACTCAAATGCACATGCCCACACATGCTCACATACAAATTTATTTATATTTTTAAAATGCTCTTGGCTTTTCTTCTATTTTTGGAACAGGGAACACGTAGCTGTAATATCTGCCTCCTGAGTGTTGGTTTTTACAAGCAATTGTTATCATTCCCAGTTTAAAATGTTTGTGTTTGAGCTAGGAATGGGAACTCAGCTGGAATTCCACCTGTCTAGGATAGAGGAAGGACTGGCATATTTACAAAGCATAGTAACAAGAAGGGGTGGGCCATAGAGAGGGTAACAGCTAAAGAGCCCCCTACTGGTTGGCAGTTCCACAATCACCTGGCCTCAGACATCAGACACCTGTACACACACACACACACACACACACGTACACACACGTACACACACACACACACACACACACACACACATTTTCTCTCAAAATACAAAGGAGTTTTGTTTTGCTTTGTTTTGATCTTTCGAGACAGGATTTCTCTGTGCAGCCCTGGCTTGGCTGTCCTGAAACTTACTCTGTAGATCAGGCTGACCTCGAACTCAGAGATCTGCCTGCCTCTGCCTCCCAAATACTGACATTAAAGGCATGGCTACTACCACCTGGCTAATAAGAAAAAAAGAATCTTAAATATATATATGTGTGTGTGTGTGTGTGTATACACACACACACACACACATACACACACACACTATTTCTGAGCCCAGAATACTAATGCATACCTATAATACTGGAACTTGGAAGGTAAAGGCAGGATCAGAATTTTGAGTCATCCTCAACTACATAGCTAGTTTCCTAGACTACATGAGACCCTGTCTGTCCCCTCCCAACATCTATTACTGAGAATAATGCAAAGAAATGTCCATTATGGATTAAATAAGAAACAAAACAAAATCCTGGCCATTCATCTATGACAAGCTGATAATCTAAGGCAGAATCCAAGAGAAATGGCTACAAGAAAAAGGTTTACAATGTAGTTATTAAGCAAAAGAATTATGCAATATCTCCTATTACTATCCTCTCTAGCCGTGCATGGTGCTATCCATCTATAATCCCAGCGCTCTAGAGGCTGATACAACAGCCTGTGCTACAAAAAAACAGGAACAGAGTGGATTTCGTGGAGCCAGTGCTCAGCTCAGTGGCAGCACATTGTCTAGCATATGTGATGTTCTGGGTGTAATCCCCAACTCAGCAAGAAAGTGAAAGTGAGCTGTAGCAGGACTGCTAGATTTGAGGAAGCAAGACCAGTCTACATAGCAAGTACCAGGTCAGGAAGAACTGTACAAGAAAGACCCTGTTTCCAAAAACCTTACCAAAATAATTTAAAAATAAAAAATTTAAATGAAAAAAAGGGGGCGGGGCAGAGGACCTTCAGAGAAGGAGGTTGGCAGAAGGTAAGAGCTAGAGGTTAGGAAAGACCAAACCAAAACAGTGTCTTCTAGATATGACTGGAACACCGCTCTCCTGAACTCACAGCAGCTGTGGCTGCCTCGTAAGAACTGCACAAGGGGGCTGGAGAGATGGCTCAGTGGTTAAGAGCACCGACTGCTCTTCCAGAAGTCCTAAGTTCAAGTCCCAGCAACCAAATACACATGGTGGCTCACAACCATTTGTAATGGGATCCAACTCCCTCTTCTGGTGTGTCTGAAGACAGTGACTCACACATATAAAATAAATAAATAAATCTAAAAAAAAAAAAAAAAAAAAAAAAAAAAAAGGACTACACAAGGTCAAGGCAGTCAGCGTTCCAACATGGAGTGGGAAGGAGTTCATGAGCTCCCGCTCCTAATCAAAGAGCTATGTATGGCCTCAGTGAATGGCTCCACACACAACGTGTATGGACCACAAACTGGACTCACTGGATTATAAAAACAAAACAAAACAAAACAAAAGGACATGAAGCTAGGGGATAGGGACGTAGGATGGATCTGGGAAGAGTTAAGGAGAGAAGCAAAAGGTGAATATGATCAGAATATACTGTATAAAATTCATAAATAAAAATATTTATTTTCCTCAAATAAAAAAAGAGAGAGCAAAAAGGGAGAGTAGAGGAGCAAGGGAAAAAGCAGCTAAGGAAGAGAGAGATCAAATGTAACGAGAAACTGGGAGAAGGGAGATGGCTCAGCAGGTAAGGCACTTGTCGTCACACCAACAACCTGCGCTCTGTCACCAAAACCACATGGTGGTAGGAGAGAGGTGATGCCAGCATGCTGTCCTCTGATCTCCACAGACTTAACAAAGTAAACATCAACAAACATTTAAAAAGGAGGCAGGGAGGGAGCACTGGTAACTGGACTCCATGGAAGCAGGTGACAGGCAAGTGGCTCTTCAGGAGTCCAGTTCTCCACTTTGACATTTTTGAGATTTTCCACAATAATTCTTTACTTTATGTGTATACCTGCATGTATGCCTATATGAGCCACAGGCATGTGATCCCCAAGGAGGTGGAAAGATGCATCAGATCCCACAAGATCAGAGTTAGTTGTGAGCCACCATGTGGGCCTGGGAAGCTAGCCCAGGTCCTCTGAGAGAGCAGCCGCCTAACTGCTGCATGAGTGGTGTGTTGTTTTCTTTTTAGACACAGGGTCTCACTGTGTGTCCCTGGCTAGCCTGGTACTCTAGGTAGACCAGTCTGGCCTCAAACTCAAGAGATTCCCCCTGCCTCTGTCTCCAGAGTACTGGGAATAAAGGCCTATACCACTATACCACCTTGCCCCACAACAAAATTTTAATCATGAATTGTTTTCTCTTCCACAGTGCCAATCTCAAGGTTCTTACCTCAACCTCTGGTACACAGCCACCCCAGTGTCTCTCTCATCCATCACTACCCTACCCAGAATACCTCACTGCCTTTTCCCATGATGCTCACTTGCCAGCCTCTAAACTCAGTTCTTAAGAAGTTAATGGGAGCCGGGCAGTGGTGACACACGCCTTTAATCCCAGCACTTGGGAGGCAGAGGCAAGGGGATCTCTGAGTTCGAGGCCAGCCTGGTCTACAGAGTGAGTTCCAGGATAGCCAGGGCTACACAGAGAAACCCTGTCTCGAAAAAACAAAAACAAAAAAACAAACAAAAAAACAAACAAACAAACAAAAAGAAGTTAATGGGAGTAAGAGTCGCTTCAAGTTAGGTTCAGAACAATTTCAGAATGCTACTTAGCATGTCCTATCCAAGCACGGCAGTGGGATGGTCTCTGAAACCTACCTGGCTGTAGGCAGGGATGTCTTTAAAAGGCCCATAATCTAGGACGTCTTCAGATCGTGAGGGGTTCCCCAGCTTGGTATAGCTTTCCACATTTCGGGACGCCAGCTTCACTCGCATGGTCTGGGTCTTTGTTGGATAGGGAGAGTAGAAATAGTGGTTGCCCTCAAATACCACAAACTGCTTCTCTGACTGAGTGATCTGAGTCGGGTACGGATGAAGCACATGGGTGTAGACAGTTTCCACAACGACTGAGATCTTGGACCCAGGATCAAGAGCAACTGGGAGCTTGACCGTGAAAAATCTCCCACTGAAGGAAGAAAGAAAGAGAATTAAAATTAAAAACACTGGCTAGGCATAGTGGCACATACGTTTAAGCTTAGTACTCAAAAGGCAGAGGCAAGCAGATCTCTGTGAGTTCTAGACCAGCATGGTCTATATTGTAAGCTCTAGGCCAGCCAAGGCTGCACAGACCTTGTCTCAAAAGAACAAAAGAGATTAAAGATACTGAAAACAGAGATATTTAAAGTCACAGTAAATTCTATATTCAAGATAAAAGCTATCACCTTTAATATATTAACGTAAGCCTTTAAAGACAGATGTCCAGATGTTCACCTCAGGTTTTAATAGCAAGAATGTAAGAACTGCAGGGCAGTGGTGGCGCATGCTTTTAATGCCTTTAATCCCAGCACTTGGGAGGCAGAGGCAAGTGGATTTCTGAGTTCGAGGCCAGCCTGGTCTACAGAGTGAGTTCCAGGACAGCCAGGGCTGTACAGAGAAACCCTGTCTCAAAAAACCAAAAAAAAGAAAAAAAAAAAAGAATGTAAGAACTACCAGTGGCAGTCAAGTGACAGACCTCTAATCCCAGCACTTGAAAGACAAGGGCTTCAAGAGCAAGAATTCATGGTCTTCCTTAGCGACAGAGGGAGAATGAGGTCAGCCAGAGCTATATTAGGACTGTCTCAAGAAACTGGGATGGGCTGGAGAGATGACTGAGGGGTTAAGAACACTGACTGTTCTTCCAAAGGTCCTGAGTTCAATTCCCAGCAACCACATGGTGGCTCATAACCATCTGTAGCGGGATCTGATGCCCTCTTCTGGTGTGTCTGAAGATATCAACAGTGTACTCATAACATAAAAAGAATAAATCTTAAAAAAAAAAAAGAGAGAGAGAGAGAGAAAGAGAAAGAGAGAAGAGAAAGGAAGAGAGAGGAAGGGAGGGGAGGGGAGGGGAGGGAACTGGGAGACCATGTGAGCACTAGCTGCCAGATTTGATTCCCAACACTCACAAAGCTGCACACCACTTCCAAGGGGATATGATGCCCTCTTCTGGCCTCCAAGGGCACTGCATGCAAGAGGTATACAACCACTATACTAGCAAAGCACCCAATCACACACAAAATCAACTAATTAATTTTAAAAAGAGATCCTGTCTCACCGGGGTGGGGGTGGGGGTGGGGTGGCACACACCTTTAATCACAGCACTTGGGAGGCAGAGGCAGATGTATTTCTGAGTTAGAGGCCAGTCTGGTCTACAGAGTGAGTTCCAGGACAGCCAGGGCTATACAGAGAAACCCTGTCTCAAAAAACAAAAAACCAAGCAAACAAACAAACAAAAGAGATCCTGTCTCAAAAAACAAAACTTTTCTTTTTTAAAAAAAAGTGCTCAGGTCAGGGAGCTGTATCGTTGGGTAAAGGTCCTGCTGTCAAGTCTGACTGCCTGAGTTCAATCCCCAAGACCCACGAGGTAGGCGAGAACCACTTCTACAAGTTGTCCCTTAACCTCCAGACATCAGCTGTAGCATGCATGCCAGAGAACAAGTAGGCGTAGCCTGTAAACTAATGAATGTGAATTTTCTAAGCCATGAAATGCATTTTTGTTAGGCCCAACAAGTCATTAGTAAAAATGTGAAGACTTACACAGAACTTACAGCATTGCATCTCATATTGCTATGTAAGGTTCACAACTGAAACACTTCAAGCTCTCCATCTTCTCCTAGCACAATGTTATCCCCTTCTTGGCTTCAAGTATCAGCTCTGCTTCTCTTCTCACTGCTGGTCCTGAGTAAGCAGTGCCCCCTTTCCTCACCAGCTCTGCTGACAGCCCAGTCAATCCAACATACGGGCACATTCCCAAAAGGGTTCCCTCCTCCAGTGTAGCCAGCTCTAAGCTAGACAACTAGGGAATGCTCTTATCTCAATCTACCCTCTCCCATTACCTGGTTAATTCACCTTACAGACACCTTGGTTAGCTTACCTTTTCCCTTTAATTTTGGTTTCCCGTACTTCTAGGTTGTTGTCTTCCTCATCTTCTCCCTTTATCTATAACAAGGGAAAAAGAGTAGTTTATTGAGTTATTTTATGTTTGCACTTCTAAATTTTTTTTTGGGGGGGGGGGTTCAAGACAGGGTTTCTCTGTATAGCCCTGATAACCCTGGCTGTCCTGAAATCACTCTGTAGATTAAGCTGGCCTTGAACTCAGAAATCCACCTGCCTCTGCCTCCCAAGTGCTGGGATTAAAGGCGTGCACCACCACCGCCTGGCTGCAGTTCTAAATTTTAAGCCAACTATTAACTAACTGTGGTTTGATTGAAAATGCCCCCCAAAGGTTCATGCTTAAGTATTTGGTCCCCAACTGGAAGTTTGACTTCTGGGAGGATTTATGTCTAGGACATGGGTGGGTTTTGAGCTTTCAAAAAAACCTCCAGACATTCCCAGTGTGCTGTATGCCTCCTGCATTTGGGTCAAGATGTGCTCTAGCTACTGGCCACCTGCTCCCTCTGCTCCACTATCATGGACTGTCTGAAACTCTAAGTGTCAAGTAAACCTCTCCATAAGCTGCTTTGGTCTTAATGTTTTATCACAGCAGTAGTAGTATATTAGTAGTAAAAACTAATATACCAAGTATCTTACAATATTTCCACTAATGTAACTTTTCAAAATTTCTTTCTTTTGTGTTATTGTGGGATGTATGTGCATGAATGTTGCCATAGCACATGTGTGGAGGTAAGCAGACAACTGTCAGGAACCGTTCCCTTCCACCTTGTTTTTGAGACAGGATCTCTCCCACTCTTCTGCCATGAAGCTTACTGGCCTGCAAGTTTCCAGCTGATTCATTTGTCTCTGTTTTCCCTCTGAAAGTACCAGTGTACTGAAATTACAGATGTGGACCACTGCATCAGGCAAACTCCAGTCATCAATAGGCTTGTACTATAAGTGCTTCTACCCCCTGGTGTTGGGGATGGATCCCAGGGCCCTCTCCAGGCCAGGCAAATAAATACCTTTATCAGTGAACCACATCCCAATCCCAACATTTTTTTTCCTCTGAAACATAAAATTTAACATGAAACAAAGACTTACTGGTGCACAGAATAAGTTCTGTAAACATCTTATAAACATTTTCCTGATCAATCAAAAACACATAAAGACCTTGTCTCCACATTCACTTCCTAAATGGACCAAAGACTTCTTTCTGAATACTTTTTATACTCAAATATCTGTAAGCACACAACATAAGGGAATCGCACACGTCCTGTGTGTAACCAGAGTGGGCGCAGTGGCAAAGGCCTCAGGGGAAAGGCCCTGGTGGGCACCATGGCACACTGCTGTACTCTCTCCTGCACTGCCACCGGCCGTGTGACCAGGTTAACTCCACAAGGTTGCTGAGGCTTCCTGAGGGGTTATCTGGAGTGGCATACTGTGGGCAGTCTGTGGAAAACATACATGCACTCCAGGGACTCGTGGCTAGCCTAACCTAATGCCCACCAAAATGAAACAAAACAAAAATCTATTTTCTAGAACTAAAGCAATATTTCCCAACAGAGAACATAATACTACCAAGAATAATTTTATGTGTTGTTCTCAGACCTGCACTCAAAGCCTGGTGCAGCTTAGCATATACTTTACCACTGCACCACACCCCAACCCCACAGGAAATTGTTTTCTTTTGAAACAGGGTCCCAAATAGCACAAGTTAGCCTCGATCTCCCTTTGGGATGACCTTAAACTATTGATCCTCCTGCCAACTGCTAGAATTATATAGGCAATTATCACTATATCCCAACTCCAAGAGCAATTTTTAAAATATCTTTACTATTTCAGTATCTTAGTATTTAGTTATATAATCATCCTCAATGATATCAGACTGAAAAATGTTTAAAATGCCATTACTTTGACTAAACTCTTACTACAAGGACAGCATTCTAGTACAGTCTTGCTCATTCAGAACTCTTTGTTAATGCATCTTACTTGTACTCATAAAAAATATTTATTACTTAATAAAAGGTAAGCGAGGTAGGCATGGTGATACACAACTGTTGTCCCAGTACATGGAACAGAGAACCAAGATGATCAGGAGTCAAGGTCAGTTTTAGCTATCAGCATTCTGGAGGCTGAGACAGGAGGATTCCAGGTTCCAAAACAGTCTGAGGGCTACATAGCAATACCCTGTCTCAAAACAGTGAAAGAGGAAAAAGACAGTTCAAACTACATAATCCTACTGTCCTACTAGCTCCTTTAAAGGTTCCTGTAACCCAGGCACCTCACCCAGGTTTCCAAGGCTCTTTCTTATGTTTATCATCCAGTTGTTTCTCACCTAGGTAAGAAGTATAAACTGGTCTTCCTCCACAATTAACATAACTGTGAGTAAGTCCTTAACATGACTGCAGAGCTGAAACACAAGTCCTAATTTCATGTCAAGGCCAGAAAGCAAAGTAGCAATAACTCAGGACCACCCAAGGGTATGGAACAATTTGGGGAGTTAATACGTTACAAAGCCAGATACTTCGCTCAAAAGGTTGCTACGGGTGGAGAATGTTCTTACAATACCTGCCGCAGCCTTCTCGTTTCCTAATCTTTTCTTTTTAATGTACATGGGTATTTTGCTTGCATGTATGTTTGTGCACCCTGAAAGTGGAGTTACAGATGGCTGTGGAATTGAACTTGGATGCTCTGCGCCATGTGAAGAGACCCAACCTGTATGCATTTTCCACCAGGACAGCAGGGTGGCAAGCATCTGCTGTGATCTGATTATACTGTGACAGTCATCATTAAGTCATGACTGGTTTTTCACAAAACAGGACTGAACATCCAAAACATTCACGGGTGGAACTGCAAATTAAATGAAGTCATGAATGTCTTTCCAGAAATATTTGAGGAAAGCTGTGCTTCAGCACGAACAAGGCTTCCATGTAAAGGGGACAGGAGTCACTTCAGTGACTATTATAAGTCCAGCTTTATAGCTCCACACAGTTAAAAGAACATGGTGTGCTTAAAAACGTGATACTGTAATGACTAGTCTCCTAGCAAATTGGGTAATCACTTAATGAATATAGTTAATGAGAACAGTAATAAAAAGTAACCTGTGTGAATATTCCCTCTATCCCCAAAGCTGGCGATTTCTTTCCTTGAAAGGTGTAAAAGTACAGAAGGCTAAATGCTGAGGTGTTCCAATGAGAGGCGGTGGGGAGACAGAGACCTGGGCTTCACCGTTCTGAACAGCTTTGGGGGCCGACTCTTTAAAATAACTTCAATTTGTCTGAACATTAAGAAAGCGGTAGGCAGCAGCTTTCAGAGGAGTGTTATTTATATTAACCGGGTGTGAGGAATGACAAACTTTAATACCAGAAACCTGCTGTATTTCTGAACGCTGCTGTCTAGCGAGAACAGACTACACTAGTCAACTGCATTCAGGAAATAATTTGTCTTAACTCAGGGATAGTCCCCCACCAGACGAGCATGTCCACGGGACAGAAAAAAAGTACCCAGCCACAACCAAGACCCTCCGGAGGTGTGGAAGGAGGTCGCCAGAGGACCGAGGGGTCGTCTCGGGCTGCAGAGCAGCCACGTGGGCGGCGCCCCACGCTCGGAAGCTTGTGCTGACGTGTCCGAGAGGACACGCGGACAAGAGGGACGGCGGACCCCGACCTCTCCGCTGTCCCCTCCAACACCTGCCTTCCAGACAACCAGACGCCTAGTGGATCCCTAACGCCCTCAACTTCCCCGCCCCTCCCCGACTTCCCCAGGGATCCCCGATCGCCTCGGGCATCCGGCGTGAGGCTCGCCGGCTCCTCCCTCCGCTCACCTGCACGCCTAGGTGCGCAAGCCGCGACTCCAGTTCGGGCTCCAGGGCCAGAACGAAAGAGCTGGCTCGTGAAGTGGAGCCGCCGCCCGGGTGTGCCAGGACCACCTCAGCCGTCACCTTGGCTAGGTGGCTACTCAGGTCCACAGTGCGCTTCACGTCCTCGTTGACCAGCGGCGGAGCCTCCGAGGAGGCCCTGCCGGGCGTCGGGGCCAAGGCCCCGAGACATAGCAGCACCAGCAGCAAGCCGACCGGCGCCTCCATGACCGCGAGCTGAGCGCCACCGACACGCGCCCCGCCCCCTCGCCACGGCGCAACCGCTGATTGGCCAATAGCACCACAAGATGGCTGGACCCGGTCAGAAAGGACCCCGTCTCCGGGGCAACCCGGGCGACCGTGGAGCGCCTGACTGAAGATCTTAAAGTGCAGGCGTACTTCTTGGGGCGCTTATTAGCCGTATTCACCCGATTTCCATATCTCCTATTTCCTTCATGCTTATGCGAAAAACTCTGGCCTCTCAGCTCAGAAACAGTATTCTATAGCCTAGTCTAAGGAAGTAAGTTTGCCTTCTCTATATCGACACGAATACTAAGTGAGCAAAAGTTTAAAGGAAAACGGGAAATTTCCAGAGACTCAACTCTCTCCCCTAATATTTAGTTCAATCTTTAATGTGAGTGATGGCAGAAGCCTTAAGACACTAACCGAGGTTGATGATACTAACCTCAGGTACCTGTTGACATTTATCACAATTGTAGGAGTCCAAGGCGAAGTCACTGGCAGGTCTAGCTGTCTGGTGAGGGCTGTTCTTTACTACTAAGATGGCACTTTGACATTGCATCGTCTAAGGAAGGAATTGCATATCATCATGTGACAGAAAGGCAGGAAAGGGAAACCCCTTTTACAAAGGCATCTTGCAGATGGATTCCTCTAGTGCCATCATCTCCCAAAGTCGCACTGAAGAGTTAATGGCCTAAAACAATGAACCTCAAATGACCAGAGAAACTAGTCAGTATGCTGATAACACCTGACAAGAAAGCCAGCATAGCAATGAGAACATCCACTGGCATTATTGGGCCTTGAAAACATTTTTTTTTCGAAACAGAGTTTCTCTGTATAGCCCTGGCTGTCCTGGAACTCACTCTGTAGACCAGGCTGGCCTCTAACTCAGAAATCCGCCTGCCTCTGCCTCCCAAGTGCTGGGATTAACCTTGAAACCATTTTTAAAAACTAATAGTAATAATAATAGTAATAGTAGTAGTAATAATCATCATCATCATCATCATCATCATCATCTACAGATAAAACTTTACTTCCCTAAAGTTCCCTTTTCAACTCTATAAAATCTCCAAGCCCCCTGCATAATGGCAGTGTACAGTCTCCACTCACAAAATGAGACTGCGGCCCCTTTCTTTGCTCTGACTGAAGGACAATAAAGCCTTGAGAGATGTGTCTCCTCTTTCATTTCCATGTTGCCTCTATTGATTCTGATCTAATGAACACATCCCAATATTGTTGGTTGGAGGATGTAATTTAAAGGTAAATTTTTGGAGGAGATGGAATCATTCAAACATTGATACCAACTAATGAAAAGAGAGAATGGAGGGAAGGACATGCTCCTCCCTACAGAGTAGAAGCCAGGAAATTAGCACCTGCAGGCCAACAATCTATCTGTGTCTATAAAGTTTTATTGGAACATAGCCACATTCATTTGCCTGTAGCTTATGATTGCTGACACACTACAACAGTAATAGTAGTGTAGTTGCAAAACAGACTATATGGCCCACAAGACAAAACTACTTACTGTTTACACACGAGTACATACATTATGTATGGAGAGAAGGCTCAGTGGTTAGGAGAACTTGTTGCTTTGCCAAAGGACCTGAGTTTTTCCAGTTCCCAGGCTCACAGCTGCCTCTCAGGCAAGGATCTGATGCCCTCTTCTGACCTCTACAAGCATCCGTACACAGATGTTCTTTTGGTTCCTCTCTGTCTCTGTCTGTATCTGTCTCTCTGTCTCTCTTTCTATCACACACACACATATATAAATACAAATTTAAAAATAAATCTTTTTCCAGGACAGCCAAGGTTACACAGAGAAACCCTGTCTCGAAAAAAATAAATATTTTTTTTTAATAGTACTTGGTTGTAGTGGTAAATGCCTGTAATCCACCAGTAGTTAGGAGGCTAAGGAGAGAATACAGCAAATCCAGGGCCAGCATAGAATACTTTGCCTTAATGTAACAACAACAACAACAATAGGAGGTCTGACCACTCTATTATCACATTCACGAGGGCAATGCTCTGCAGAGGAGGGGGCAATCCAGCAGCCATTTAAAATAACAATCCAAAATCAGAGACAACATATCTTCAACTCTTCCAAACTTAAAAATTATAAAGTTAGGTGACCGGAGAGCGGGCTTAGCAATTAAGTCCTCTCTTGGCTGCTCTAGTAGAGGACCAAGACTCAATTCCCAGAACCTGCCTGGCTTCTCACAGCACTAAGTCTAGTTTCAGTGGATCTAACAATCTCGTCTGGACTCCACCTCACATTTCAAGGATGTGGTGCATGGACATTTATGCAGGCAAACCACCCACACATATAAAATAAATAAGGAATGACATCTAAAATTGTTCTCTGTTTTTCCATATACACACATATGTACACACATTCACAAAGAAAAATGTGAAGAAAGATTGAAAACAGCACTTGCCTAGCTAGCATGCTGAAGGAGTTTAGGGGTGTTGCTCAGTAGAAGAGCATGTGCTTCACATATTTAAGACCTAGGGTTCAGTCCTCAGAGCATACTCACATAAACACAGCTGTGGAAAGCAAGCCTCAGAGTGGAAGAAAAGAATGGAACACATCAAACAGAAGGCTTACACCCAAAACAATAGAAAAATACAAAATAATAAGAAAGTAATAGGGGATGGCGAGATGGCTCAGCATTTAAGAGCACTGACTGCTCTTCCACAGGTCCTGAGTTCAAATTCCAGCAACCACATGGTGGCTCACAACCATCAGTAATGAGATCTGACACCCTCTTCTGGTGTGTCCAAAGACAGCTACAGTGTACTTATGTATAATAATAAATAAATCTTTGGGCTAGAGTGAGAGAAGCCCAAGTGAGCAGAGGTCCTGAGTTCAGTTCCCAGCAACCACACGATGGCTCAAAACCATCTGTATAGCTACAGTGTACTCATATACATAAAATAAATAAATAAATCTTTAAAACATAAGTAAGTAATAGACTATACAGTAGAAAATAATCAGAAGAATCTGAATAGGCATGCCAAAAAGAATATGCAAGACATAGCTCAGTGAGATAACATTTGTCTCGTATATATACAAGGCCTGAGTTCCATCCCAACATGGATGTAAATAAATAAATAAATAAATAAATAAGGCCAGTGCAGCTTATATGATAAATTTAGAAGTTGATGTGACTCACAGGTTTCACGGGTTTCAGTCCATGATTCGTTTCTGGTCCTTTTGCTTTGACTTTGTGGCAGCCCATTATGATATAGCAAAACTGATGACTTTTTATAGTCAGGAAAAGAGAGAGGAGAGTAGGGTCTGGGGCTCCAGTATAGCCTTTGAGGGTATTTTTCCCATGGCTTTAAGAATGTCCAGCTATCACAGTTTCACCACCTACCAACAGTGCCAAGATGGAGGTTGTGTGCTGGTCAGTTTTTGTCAATTTGACACAAACTAAAGTTTCCTGGGAAAAGGGAACCTCCGTTGATGAATCGTTCCCATTAGATGGGTCTGTTGGCATGTAGGTTGGGTAGTTTCCCATTACCTGGCATGACTTCCTTCCTGTTGGTTGTGCCAGTTAAGCAGTTGTTGGTTACCGCCAAGCTAGAAGTACCGTGATGGCACCATGAGGAATGTTGTGTTATGCTTTGGATGGGAGGTGGAGGGTGGCAGAGAAAGCCCTGTGTAAATGAAGTCATGAGTGAATGTGGGCAGTCAACATGGGCATGAACATGTTAAGGACACCATAGCCTCAGATCCAGACAGATGGCAAAGCCTCCCTCAGGCAACCAAGCACCAGTGTTACCAGTGTGTGCAGAAAATGTCCATGATAGCCTTCTCCCCTGGATATGTATAGCCTGAAGACTGCTCCCCTAT
>JADRCD010212237.1:38344-50034 GCA_019843815.1 Montemys delectorum | reverse complement strand
TAGAGGGATAGAGATAGAGGGATAGAGATAGAGGGATAGAGATAGAGAGGGATAGAGATAGAGGGATAGAGATAGAGGGATAGAGATAGACGGATAGAGATAGAGGGATAGAGATAGACGGATAGAGATAGAGGGATAGAGATAGAGGGATAGAGATAGAGAGGGATAGAGGTAGAGGGATAGAGAGGTAGAAGATAGAGAGGTAGAGAGATAGAGAGGTAGAGAGATAGAGAGGTAGAGAGATAGAGAGGTAGAGAGATAGAGAGGTAGAGAGATAGAGAGGTAGAGATGGATAGGGAGATAGAGATGGATAGAGATGGATAAAGATGGATAGAGATGGATGGATGGAGATGGATGGAGATGGATAGAGAGAGATGGATAGAGAGAGATGGATAGAGAGAGATGGATAGAGATAGAGAGAGATAGAGAGAGAGACAGAGTGGCAAGTAGAGATAGATAGGTAGATGATAGAAGATTAATAGGTAGATGGATGATAGACAAAGAGATGATAGATAGACAATAGATAGATAAATAGGTGGTAGGTTGATGATAGCTGGAGATAGATGATAAGTAGATATGTGGACAGATGATAGATAGATGATAGATTATTGACTCATGTGTAGACGAATGGTTGACAGACAGACAGAGCTCTACACACAGAAATGGCTGACAAGGAACATCTTTCTTCCTCTCCCTTTCCATTCTCCTTTATTTTTTCCTCTCTCATTTATTCCTTCTATCTTTCTCTCCAGATAAACATTTTTTTTTCTTAATTTTTCATGAGGAATTTTTTAAAGCACTTCTTACTTTCCTTGGGATCAAGCCTAAAATGCATGCTCTATGTTAGTGTATCTGACGTGGACCATGGGATTCTGATTTCTTTGTTTTCTAATATTCTATTTCTATTTCGAATTAACTGCATATGTATGTGTCTGTGTGGGGATTTGTGTACAGAAATGCAGGGCTTAAGGAGGCCACAAGGGATCTCCTGGAACTAGTGTTACAGGCATTTGTGAGCTTCCTGATGAGGTAGCTCAAAATCAAACTCAGGTCTTCTGCAAGAGCAGTCTGGGCTCAGATTTAAACACCGGCGAGGTAAAGGCCACTCTTGGGAATAGGGAAGTGAGAAAGATCTGCTTTTCTCTGGCCTAGGAGCTGAGTTATTTACTTGCTTCCAGTTTAAATGGCTTAGGGCTGGTAGGAAGGAAGAGTGTGGACAGATCTTATGTAGACTGGGAATAGAAGATGCTTATTGCCTGACCCTTTCCAGAGCTGCCACTTGCTAAAACCCTTGGAAGAAACGTGCTTTACATAGTGATGAATCTGAATGAATGACTCAGGCCTGCTCAGCGGTGCAACTGGGAAGACAGACAGGCTGCATTTTAGGTCTGGGAGAGGCCTCTGACCTGCAGAGGCTGCAGTAGTGAGTTAACATGTTCAATGAAGTACGGGCCAGATCATGCTTTAGTGAATGGAAGTCAAATCCCCCAACCCACTCGATCATTAATAAAGGAGGCCTGATGACCTCAGACTACTTAATTTTTTTTATCTCTACATCTTAGTGATGTTAATACTGGGAGATAATGAATACTTGAAGCCCATGTCTTTGCTATGTCCTCCATGCCATGATTCAGGTGTGTATTTTTCTCAGGCTCTAGGAAACGCATGCGTAGTGCTGCAGGCCAGAGCTGTACAATGATTCTATCACTGCCCCAGTCACACCAACTTTGTGCCACTAATTAATTTCCACAGCATCCCTGACTACTACTCAGTGGCCAATCCGAGGGAATTACAAGTCTGGGTTCCAGCCTTGTGTTAGAAAGCGCTTGTCAATTTGGGAGGCCCGATTTTCCCATCCCTACCATCTGATGATGAATCTCTGGAGAACAGCCACCAGCCATGTTTCAGCCACAGGCCAGAACCTCCCGAAGCAGGCCTGATTGCACAAAGGCAGCAGCCGTGTAATTTTTGCTCTTGCAGGTGTAACCATGGTAATGAGATCAGACGGAAAAAACCTTTTCTTAATGTAGGCACCACTCAAGTGCACACGGCAGTTTGGGGTGCTGGTTTAATTTTAGAATCCGTGCTTTGTTTCATGGAACAAAGAGGGCTGTAAAAGGCTTGCCGTGGGCCTTTCCTAGCGCCACCTCTTTCCAGGACAGTGAAGTCCAGTTGCAGGTGAGGATTGTATTCAGCAGTTTCTGATTCTGCTTTTCAGGGAGGGTATCCATCTACCTGCTGTAGCTGCTGTGCCATGGCTGTGCCATGAGAAAGTCATTCTGTGGTGGCACATCCCAGGGGTATCAATACTATGGTAAAGGAACTGACCTCAAGAAAACACAGCTGTACCAATTAGTAGTCTATGTTTGAACCAGCCATAGCGTTAGCTCTGATAATCTGCAGTACAAACCCTGAACAGCAGGTGCCGTTATGAGCTCCTGCTGGAGGCAGCTAGAGTGCGGAGAGTCTGTAACCTGCCAAAGACCCCATGATGCGTGATTAACACCATCAGTGTTTGACCTAAGTGCTCTGCCTGAGGCTCTGCACCCGGGAGCATCACCTCAATGCCAAGTTCTGGTGGTAGTTGTGCACAGTACAGGCAGAGTTATGAGGGGTCAAAAGATCATCCCAGAGGGGGCCTGTGGGGAGCAGCACCTTAAGAATTTTTACTGAGGGCCTAGAGCAGTGGTTTTTAACCTGTAGGTCAAGAGCCCTTTGGGGGTCGCATAGCAGACAACCTGCATTTCAGATATTTACATTACAATTCATAACAATAGCAAAATTAGTTATGAAGTAGCAATGGAATAATTTTATGGATGTGGATCACCACAACATGAGGAACTGTCTAAAGGGTCGCAGCATTAGGAAGGGTGAGAGCCACTGGCCTAGAGAGATGACTTGGTGATTAAGATCACTTGCTCCTCTTCCAGAGGACATGAATTCAGTTTCTAGCTCCCAGACTATATGAACTAGACATCAAACCTGGCAGGGCCTTGATCTTAGCTAGCCCATCTCCTAGAATCTCAGGAAACAAATCATGTTCTTCATAAACTACCCAACATTGGGGATTTTGTTAGAGCAGTACAAACAGATTGACATATTTCTATCACATCAAATTCTACCTTGGCCCTATTTTTTGTGCAGTTATCTCTCCTGCTTGGTTAGATAACTGCTTGGTTAGAAATTCTAGATCAAATTGAAGCTTTTTTTTTTTTTTTTTTTTTTTTTTTTTTTGTAGTCCGGGATTAACACAGCCACAGAGATACTTAGCCGAAGCTGGCCAAGTAAGTGAATTACGGACCACTTGACCAAGCGTACCACGCCACGCTGCATAGAAAACAGCCATGGGAATTGCATGCCCTGCTTTGCTCTTCTTACAGTGGCCCTGGCATTGGCCTTGAAGCTTGCTCTGGCTTGTACAATAGTAGCGTGATAGTTGAGCCTTGGTGACTCCAAGAATGAGGCTTTGCTCCTTGCTTCAGTGGGACTTCTGAGCCTTCCAAGAGTTCAGGGGAGCACACTTGTTAACTCCTGGGTTGACTCCTAATGTGGAGTCCCGAAAGGAAGGCTGCCTGCCAACAGTGGTACATTTGTCACTCAGTGTGGACTGCTGAGTGTCACAGATCCCAGTAGCAACCCACGTGCTGCTCACTGTGAGATAGAGGGACTGGACTTGTTTGAATTTCTTTGTTTTGGAGGAGCACATTAAATAGCAACAGTTAAGCAGTCTTGGGCTGCTAATTTTCTGAGACCTGGAAATCATCCAATTGATGCGCCTTGAAAAACACTAAACATTTTTGCTGTTGGTAAAATCCAAACAGCAACAATGCAGACTCGCTAGCCAGGCAGCACGGAAGAGAAGTCAGAGCGTTGCGATTGCTAGATGTATGAGCTTAAGCATGTGACACTGCGCCTCGGACAATAGGAAAATCTATCTTTGGGGGCTGTCAAGAGAATTTAATGGAGTCATGTTTCCAAAGCAGCTAATGCAGACCATAACTACACCAAACACAATGGGTATAACTTTCTCTTGGCTGTTCTGTGGCTTGAGGATATAGTTAAGACATGTAACTTCTTCTCATAGATATACCTCTCTGTTCCTTCCATGTCCTCTTCAACTGACTACAAGCAATTGCTTACTGATGAAATGACTGTATGGACCAAACTAGGTAATACCAGATTCTTCCAAATAGTCCTAGGCCAGTGGCTCTCAACCTTCTCAATGCCAGATCCCTTCATAAAATTTCTCATGTTATGGTGACTCCAACCATAAAATTATGTCACTACTTCATAACTATAATTTTGCTACTGTTTACGAGAATCATAATATAAGTATCTGATATGCAGGATATCTGATATGAGGCCTCTGTGAAAAGGCTCTTTAGCCACCAACAGGTAGTAATCCACAGGTTTAGAACTGCTCTTGTTTACACTGATCTCCTGGGACATGATTTTATATATATATATATATACACACACACACACATACACACACACACACACACACACACACACACACACACACACATGCATGAGCCCTTCTCACTTTCCTGTCTCTAGATATCTTGGCTTTCCCATGCTTTTTCTTCTTCATACAACATATAATTCTTCGTCAGTGTAATATTTACGTACATGTCTACTTCTTTAATCTCAGCATCTCCATGAGAACATAAAGCCCACAAGGGAAATGTTTTAGTTTATCTTGTCATTACCTAGGCATGAACTTAGCACTTAGAGTAGAATCTCTACTGAATGTCATGATATAGAGACTAGTAAGGGTTGGCTTGCTTCCTTCACCAGAGAGAACCAGAAGTTCTCGAGGAATGGGGCTGTGTCATCTCTAAAGAGCAAGTATATCAATCAATACTGTATAAAGAATGAATCAAGAGTGAGAAACAAACCATAATTCCACTGAAAGTGATCAACTATTAGCTTAAGAATTTTCCAGAATATTAAGGAAAGTCAGCAGTTAAGTTTCATTGGGGGATATACTTTACATAGTAATTATAAAGATAATTAAATAGATATAATTTGATATTATTTATTTATTTGATTTTCTTAAGTACTTTGATTTTGGTGTAACCTAGTTTTCCTAGTTCAAACTACTCTGGAGAGAACCAGTCTTAGGTATTATAGCATGTTGTTTTTATCATTTGTCTTTGTCTTGGAAGACATCTATCCTTAACACCATCCATGACCAGCTCTGGGATTTGTTGACAGTGGAAGCTAAGGAAATATTAATTGGAATATAAAGACAGATGGATAGTCTCCTGATAACCTTCAGAGAGACCATGCTCAGGAACTGCACATACTTTTGGCTGACTGACCATACACATGTCAGCTGCAGGTCGTGACCATCTTGAAGTCCTATGTCTTCACCTGATATTTTTCTAACTTGTCCTTGTTATTTCTAGTCAAGTCTTATTTCTGTTCAGTTTGTATGCTGCCAGGGATGATGATCAAAATATTTCATAGTATTTCCTGGGATAGCATCCTTGTTTTTCCTTTCGTGACTGTCTGGTCTCTCATGGATAGCACACTGGGAACACACCTTGGGTAGCATTTATAGCAGATGGCAGAAAGCTGGAAGTACTTTTGAGGCATCATAAAAAGATAGAGAAAATCATGGAGACATAGGAATGGAACATAATGCACAACAAAAGAAAACAACCTTTTGGCGTGGAGTCTGGCTTGCTTATAGTACACAGAAAGGCAGGAACCTTCAGGTACCACTGATGAAGTCAAAGTTACTTACTGAGACAGTTCATGTCTTTCTGTAGACATTTTAATAGCAGATGTCAAAGACTGTGATGAATAATGCTTTCTTGGGGACAAAATAATCTACAACCTTGAATCCTTTAGCTGTTCCCTCTCATTCATGAGCTTGAATTGTGATCTTCATAAATCCATGTTGTGACTTTGCTGAAAAAGTCCTTAAAAATTTAATCTTGTAGCTGCACATTGAGGAAAGCTTAAAGTGTGTGTATGTTGGGGGGCAGGGGGTGGAGTTCCTTAACAACACCCAGATGTAACTGCAGAGCTGCCAAAATACTATATGTAACTATTGTAAAAGAAAAAAAAGTCAGTTAATTGCCACTGCCTTTTGTAAAACTTATACCTGTGCCCTAACATGTCTGTTCTCTCCTCTATCAACCTCTGCCTAAGATCTTTGTTAAAAATACCTGTTAATATTGAAACTAATAGAAAAGAAAGTGGAGAAGAACCTCGAGCAAATAGGCACAGGGGAAAATTTCCTGAAGAGGACACCAATAGCTTCTGCTCTAAGATTAAGAATTGACAAATGGGACCTCATAAAGTTGCAAAGCTTCTGTAAGGCAAAAGACACTGACAATAGGACAAAACGGCAACCAACAAATTGGGAAAAGATCTTTATCAGTCCTATATCTGATAGAGGGCTAATATGCAATGTATACAAAGAACTCAAGAAGTTAGACTCCAGAGAACCAAATAACCCTATTAAAAATGGGGTACAGAGCTAAACAAAGAATTCTCAACTAATGAATACTGAATGGCTGAGAAGCACCTAAAGAAATGTTCAACATCCTTATTCATCAGGGAAATGCAAATCAAAACATCTCTGAGATTCCACCTCACACCAGTCAGATTGGCTAGGATAAAAAACTCAGGTGACAGCAGATGCTGGAGAAGTTGTGGAGAAAGAGGAACACTACTTCATTGCTGATGGGATTGCAAGCTGGTACAACCACTCTTGAAATCAGTTTGATGGTTCCTCCAGAAATTGGACATAGTTCTACCAGAGGACCCAGCTATACCACTCCTGGGCATATACCCAGAAGATGTTCCAACATGTAATAAGGACACATGCTCCATTATGTTCACAGCAGCCTTATTTATAATAGCCAGAAACTGGAAACAACCCAGATGTCCCTCAACAGAGGAATGGATACAGGAAATGTGGTACATCTACACAATGGAGTACTACTCAGCTATTAAAAACAATGAATTTATGAAATTGTTAGGGAAATGGATGGATCTAGAGACTATCATCCTGAGTGAGGTAATCCAATCACAAAAGAACACACATGGTATGCACTCTCTGATAAATGGTTATTAGCCCAGAAGTTTGGAATACAGGAAGAATGACCCACAAACCACAAGAAACTCAAGAAGAAGGAAGATCAAAAGGTGGACATTTCATTCCTTCTTAAAAGGGGGAACAAAATACCCACAGAAGGAGTTGCAGAGATTAACTATGGAAAAGAGACTGAAGGAAGGACAAGCCAGCCTAATATAGGTATCTGCTGAGAGGCTCTGACAATATCTGACTAATACAGATGTAGAGGCTCACAGCCATCCATTGAACTGAATACAGGGTCCCCAATGAAGGAGTTAGAGAAAAGACCAAAGGAATTGAAGGGTTTGCAGCCCCTTAGGACAAACAACAATATGAACTAACTAGGACCCTCAGAGCTCCCAAGGACTCAACCACCAACCAAGGAGTACACATGGTCAGACTGATTGCTCTGGCAGCATGTGTATAGTAGAGGATTGCAAAGTTGATCATCAATGGGAGGAGAGGCCCTTGACCCTGTGAAGGTTCTGTGCCCCAGTGTAGGGGAATGCCAGGGTCAATAAGTGGGAGAAGGTGGGGTGGCAAGCATGGGGAGGGGGGAGGCAACCAGGGGCTTGTTCTTATTTTTGTTTGTTTGTTTGTTTGTTGGAGGGGAAACTGGGAAAGGAGAAATCATATAACATGTAAATAAAGAAAATATCTAATAAAATAATAAAATAACACCTGTTAATAAATCTCTAACTCTGTTTCCTATTGGTTGGCCTTGAAATATTTTCTCTATTCAAGACACAAATTTCAGTTTTGTTTTCATGAAGATCTTTAAAAAGAACTTCTTCATTGGGGCAAGATATCTTGATGGATAAAGAGTCATGGACAAGGCCAATGACCCTACTTCAAACTCCAGGACCTATGTGGTAGAAGGTGAGAACTGACTCCTTCAAATTATCCTCTAATATCCACATGTATGCCATGGCATACACATGCATGTGCTCAAGCACAAGCAAGCACACCCCCCCCACACACACACACTCACAAGGAGAGAGGGTGAGAGGGAGAGGGAAGAGGGGGGGAAGGAGGAAGAGAGGGAGAGAGGGAGAGAGTGATAGAGAAAGGGATGGAGAGAGGAGAGAGAGAGAGAGAGAGAGAGAGAGAGAGAGAGAGAGAGAGAGAAACTACAGTGGGGCTGGACTTGTAGCTTTGTATCATGAGTGATGTTCAGGTATTCTACACATTAAGAAGTTGATATATGTCCCCACCTCTTAAATTTAAAGAGCCTCAGTGACTAGTCTGCCAAATAGAGAAGAGAGTGATTGCTATGTTAGTTTCTAGATATGAACAGACATATTAGTGGCATCTGGTTCCTGAGACTTGGTGCACTCTCTTGGAGGTAAGAAATCTACCTACCTTGATGGAGAGATGTGAGAGAACTTCTAATATTGGATGGAGATAAGAAGATGAAAGGAATTCCTACTGTGAGCCCAGACTAGCTCTATCCCCAAGTAGGAGAAGGAAGTAAACACAAATCCAGACAAGCACCCCAGTTTCCAGCTGAATACTACTCTGTGAGTATAATATACCTCATCAGCGATGGGCTTGGTCAGGCATACCCTGCCAAAAGGCCTGACCCCAGAAAGATTTATGAAGTAGCTCAGAGCAGCAGCAGTTTTAGACACTGAATAGTGTGAGTTTTTTTTTTACACAGTATTATGAAAAGCAAAGCAGCACAGATAATAACAAAGCATCTCAAAAGAGCAGGAAGAACAGAAAAATAATCTCAAATGCATCTCAAGTGATAAATAACAGCTAAAAGATCAGTGTCCAGTAATGGGAAGCCAGGATCTGCTGTGGCTCCCTAGATGCTGTTTCCTTATTCTTGTTTGTGTTCAGATATGCTACTCTTGCTAGAGGCCTGACTTCCATCAATGAGAGTGCCTCCTGTTTTCAAATGAACAAGTCAGTACACGAACCAAGCGGCAAGTTCCATGTGGTTTCTAGACTTCACCCACATAACATTGTTTTAAGGGCTCAAACCAAACCATAAAATATTAAGAACTTGCATTTACACTATGAAATATTTCAGAATGCATTTCTAATCTGCACTGGCAAATTCAACTGGGTATAAAACATATGAGGCTATAGAAATGAACAGTAGGAGTGGCCCTGATTGGTTGTGTCTTACATCTGTGTGGTCTTGATATCTCTATTTTAACACTAAATATACTATTCAATAGCCATAACAACCTTTTTCCAGTGTGAGGACTGGCTGTTTTATACCTTATATGTTTAGCAATTATGGTGGTTTTAATGAGAAGTATTTCCCATAGGCTCGCATATTTATTCGAACCCTTGGCTCCTGGTTGGTGGTACTGTTTGACAAGGTTATAGAACCTTTGAACGGTGGAGCCTTGCTAGAAGAAGTACTTCAGTGGAGGTGGGCTTTACTTCCGGTTGCCTCTCTGCTATCTGTGTATAGATGAAAATATGAGCTTTCAGATCTGGCCTCCTGTTCTCATGCTAACTTCTCCACTCCCTCTGTGAAATCATAAACCCAAATTGACTCCTCCTTCTGTAAGTTGCCTTGATAATGGCAGTATTTTATCACATCATCAAAGTGTAACTGATATACCGACAAAAGCCTATAAACATAAATGAATTACTAGAGGCTGAACTGTGTATCTTACCTTCAAGTTTCCAGAATTTGTGATGATGCTAATTTACATATAAAGGTTCTGTGCAAAATGCTTTAAGCATACAGACATGGAATCATTCTGAATCATTTGGATGGGGCCAATGAAATCACAAGCATCATAAGAAGAAGAAGGTAGTGGGGTCAAAATGGGAGGATGTTATGGGACAGAGGAATCAAATTTAAAGCATGTGCTCTGCTTACAAGTAGTTTTTACAAGGAATACTTATTCTGTATTAGATCGCAAATACAGAAACTTCACACATAGG
Source organism: Montemys delectorum (assembly GCA_019843815.1). Lineage (NCBI taxonomy): Eukaryota > Metazoa > Chordata > Mammalia > Rodentia > Muridae > Montemys > Montemys delectorum. The sequence continues at coordinate 40,025 of JADRCD010212237.1, read as the reverse complement.
AAAGCACTGCTTACTTAGTATAAAGTGTTAAGTTTTATAGCAACTCTCTCAACTACAACAGTTATAGAATCCATAATCATTTGAAGAGGTGGAAACTATTATACACCAATGTCACTGTCATCAAATATAATGTAGGTGCCTACAGAGACACAGTGTGGTCTAAGGAGCTTTGCAAAGAGCCCATAATTGGTACTCCGTCATTCAGCTCAGAAAGAAAGCAGGTATTCTGGAGCTCCCCAGGAACTCAGGAACCGTGAAATGTCTAACTTCAGGTTGCCCTCCCCGCTATTGTCTAGAAACAACCTGAGGTTGTGCTCTTCCTCTGTCATGGACAATCAAGGCCCAGCAAGGATGTTCTTAGCTCCCAGACAGCCTGAAGGAGTTCCCTACAGTCACACTGAACCTGTGGTTAGCTCTGAAATTCAATGTAGCAAGCCAAGGGAGGCAGAACATGATGCAGCTGTCTGTTTGCCTGGGTAGCTTAGGATGTGGTCCAGTCCATGCCTCACTGAGTGCTCTTTTATCTTTTCTGTAATAAACCTCAGTGCTCACTGCAGCGAGAGCTAAAAGAACAAGTGCAGCGCCTGTGGGGTATACTCCATGCTCTGCAAACTCATCAAGAGCAGCCAAGTGTAGCTAGTCTGTCACTGCACGACAGAGCAGGGAGCACTAAAATTTTCCCAAAACCTATAACCAGAAACATATAATTTAAAATAAAATGACACAAAATTCTCTTTAGCTTTGCTATCTGACAATTTATCTTTTTTATTTTTGGTCTTATTTCATTAAACATGGAATGATCAAACCCAGTCTTTTTCTCATTAAACAAACAAAAAACAGAGAAGAGTTTTTGAGTCCATTTATTACTCTTGTGGACTGAGGCCTTGAATACCAGATTAGGGGTTAGATTGTGCTGGAGTTAATTGGATGGTGAATCAGGTTAGTTCATAACACTTTCATTCATTCATTCATTCATTCATTCATTCATTCCCTTGTTTATTCATTCATTAGATATATGTTTAAGAATGGTTCATGGTCAGATGGATGCTATGTAAAGATCATCAAGCAAAAGTCTCCACTCCAGAGACTTAAAGAATAGTAGTGGGGAGGATAGAGATGCTATCTTTGGACAGCAGACTCTGAAATTTCTTCACATGAATGTCTTTCATGTAAAGGATACTTTAAAATACTGAAATGTTTGGTTGTGAGAAGACACTCACTTCATATCTGCTCTGGGAAGTGAACAGCTCCTTTCTCCTTGGCCAATTTCCCCCCTCAGCCCTGAGGATCAGGTCTTAGTGCAACTATAAGCGTGCTTCTTAGCAAGGGCAGAACACTCAAGTGTTTGTCTCAGAGAGTTCCCCTGTTATCTAGATGCTCCTAGTTACCCAAAACCAGAATTACTCAAGATACAACCCCTTTCTGTACAATGACTACTGCTTTCAGGTTGGATATGGGGAATATGGAAACAGATGGGAAGGAGAGAAACTAAAAGAAGGAAAGAAGAGAAGAAGGAAAAAGGAAGAGAGAGAGATCTTGGAAAGATTGATGAGGAAGTATGTATGAAGGAGAGCAATAATCTCATAAGTAGTTATAGTTGTCTTTGTTTCTCTTTCTCTTTTTCTCCCTTCCTTCCTTCCTTCCTTCCTTCCTTCCTTCCTTCCTTCCTTCCTTCCTTCCT